>JAPFQT010000253.1:0-268000 GCA_027627225.1 Congeria kusceri | reverse complement strand
GTTTAATTATGTCATCAATGCATTTTCGATAAATGTTTAAATACATGAAAAATAATTATATATCTTAATTGGCTCCATTGTCTGAAGATTAACATACATCAGTTACACAGAACAGAAAATGCATATGCATCCAACACTACAAGCAGGTAAGTTATTTATTTCTGATTGTTTTCACTTAACTTCCAGCACAAGTGTCAATGTTATAATAAACGATGTTAAATCATCATCAGTATAAAACTAAATACAATTAACCAATTTAACATCATGTTTTCTTTTTATATGATTAAACTAAACAATACTCCAATCATCAATGTCTTTTCAATGCAGAAAATTACAATA
Source organism: Congeria kusceri (assembly GCA_027627225.1). NCBI lineage: Eukaryota > Metazoa > Mollusca > Bivalvia > Myida > Dreissenidae > Congeria > Congeria kusceri. The sequence goes on along the minus strand of JAPFQT010000253.1, from coordinate 267,661 downwards.
AATCCTTCATATTTCAAAAACAAGTATTTTTATAGCACTACAGTGTCACGTTTTCAAGTAATTGATGAAATACATTTCTCAAATATGTGTACAAATGACAGTCTAAAAATAGCAATTGTCATGTACATTTTACATGTATATTTCTGTACACACATTGACTTCTAGACTAAAATTGTACCAGGTATTTGTCCTTTAACATACATCATATATAACTCGTTAAGTTAAGGACAAATGCAAAAACACTTATTTGATACAAATAACACAGACTATTGGTTCCAAAGTCATACTGTCATAATTATGATAAAAGTATATTATACAGAAATATAACGCAGTACACAATAAATCATTTCTAACTTACAAACTGTCATTTTAAGATAACCATATTGGTTATTATACAAATGTCTGATACGTGTAAAAGTAAGCTATTGCACTTTGAACACCAGGATGTTGTTGTTGTCATATGGTCCCACAATGATGGAGGCTGTGTGCCTGTTGTAGCAGACTGACACTGGGTCCCTCACTCCATCCCTGTATGTAGCCAGAGTGGCCAGCTTCTTCCTGCCCTCCCTGTCCACCTGTATGATATTGTGGGACCCCTCTCCACAGACCAACACCTGGCCTGCAGGTGTCACATGTACAGCCTGTGGGCGTTGTAGTTCAGGGTCCTCCAATGTAGACAGTACTGACCCATCCCTGGCCAGGGTGAGGAGCTTGTGCTGGTCCCAGTTGGTAATGTATATCTGATCACCTGTGGGACTCACAGCACACTTCCATACTGCAAAACAGAGTCACATCAAGATATTAAATTACTTTAAATGTTTAATAACGTTAATACACAAACTGCAGTGACATCGTATTATTAATGCGTCGTTAAACAGACAATTACGCGTCTTAAAGATCTGCATAAAATCCAATAATAATAAATATTTTAGTGTGACAGGAAGGTTCTGTATCAGTTTATTGCCTACAAGTTTGACATCTTAACTGGTGAGTTAGATTTGCATTTACCACAATTACGCAGATGGAAACAATTACACACAGTGAACATGTACGCATGAATGTGTCAGCTGATGTAACTATATGCAGTAATAATGGATTTCCTATACATGTATACATGATTACAATATATTGACATATTAGTGAAATTGACACGAGCTGACATATTTCATACATGTGCACGTACAATATTGTGACTGTAGTTACGTTTGTAACATTTTACTACAAGAAAGTAATGTTTCAAAACAAATGGGATTGGAACTTTTCTATCTAGTTCTTCTTCACCAGTTATAAAAGCCAGTAACTGTTTTTAATTTTATAATTTTATAAACATAAATAAGGAAATTTCTCAAATGTCAAATACAACAATTGGAGGTTTATTGATTGAATATAATGTTATGAAGCAATGTTAATTATAAAAATAAATATACATGTATAGTTATTTCCAAACCACAAAGTTTAAACAATAGGTCACAAGGTGCGTCATTGAACAGCACTCAGTGTCTATTTATAGACATGCCATGTAGTGACAGTCAAAATACATGATTACTCATATATATAAATCAATAATACTGAAAATCATCCTTAACTGCTGTTGTAAACTTAAACTGACACACGTACATTCTACAACTATGCAGTCTTACAATTACTTTATGATACATATTTCTAATAATATCCGGATGAACCCGCCATGATTCTAACCTGTATAGACATCTGATGTATCCTCATACAGCTTGCTGACCAGTTTCCCACTCAGCGTGTACTTGTACAGTGCAGTCCAATCAGTGACATACAGCTCCCCCTGGTGGTGGGCAATACCATAACAGCCATGTTGCAACTGAAGCTTCCTGCCGTTCACCAGCTGCCCATTGTTGACAGAGATAAACTGGATCTCATCATTCACAGTAACAGCAACTTCACTGTGTGTTATATGACATATGTCCAATGGACGAGTAGACACATCACAATGAGTAAGCACCCTGTACTGCTGGTCCAGCAGCTTTAATTTGTTATTACTGTGGTCTACAACAAGAATCTGGCCATCAGGGAGAACACATATGCCACTGATATAGCATGCTGATGAATCACTTGGTATGCTCACATTATACTCAGACTTTCCTTTAACCGTCAATACTTGGTCTGGGTTTCCCTGCACTGTCAATGGCTGGGTACTGCGTACGATCCTCCCCAGACCTGACAGTTTGGACAAGTACTGCTCAATGTCACTGTTAGGCTGGAATGTTAGTGAACTTTTAACCTGAACAGAGTTCTCCTTCAAATATGTTTCAGACTGTTGTATTTTGTCGCTACATTTCTTGCTCGCTATAAAGGAGAGTTCTTTCATGCTCACATCACTTATGTCCTGAATGGCTTCATGCAGTATTTTCAAGTCGTCACGAAGCCTTCGGCAGTTGTTCACATCAGTCTTGAGAGAAGCTTGCAGACTTGTGAGTGTATTTTTCATTTCCTTCAAAGTGATTTTTTCAATATTGTCTAAAGTGTCATTTATTTTTCTGCGTGTTTCTCGTATTTTGTGTAATTGTTCATCATATGAACCCTGCAGTGACTTAATGCTGGTCTCCCAATTTGTTTGAAGATTGTTCATTTGTTCCTGAATTGTTTGAAGCTTCACTGCAAACTGTTGCAGGTCAGTTGACTGGGTTTTGACACACTCAGATACAAGCGTCACTTTGGTGCACTGTCTGAAACAAAATATAGCATATTATAATAAAATGCTTAAAATAATTTGGTAATTTTTTGTCAAATATTAAAAAAAATACTGTTATACATATTCAAAGTTCAAAGCTTATGAGATGGATGGTTTAGATTGGCCATTTCGAAACAATATGTGGCGTGTCGTGGGAAAACCGGGCTTAATGCATGTGCGTAAAGTGTCATCCCGGATCAGCCTGTGCGGATTATGGGGATGGCACTTTCCGCCTATAGTGGATTTATATTTAGAAGATACAGAAAATACCATAAAAGCTTAAAGAGCCGTCCAGGATTAGCCTGTCCCGGACTCAAGTTATTGAGCGGTTACCATTTTTCTATTTTAAGTACCAGTTACCTTGACCCCACCCACCCCATATGCAATTCCAAACAAGGTCTCGATATAAAGTATCTATGTATAAAGTTTCATAAAAATATCTCAATGCGTTCTCAAGATATTGAGCGGAAACCGTTTTTCTATTTTAGTAACAGTGACCTTGACCGTTGACCCTAAACGCAATCGCAAGTGAGGTCTCGATATAAGGTATGTATGTATTAAGTTTTATTAAAATATCTCAGTGCGTTCTCAAGTTATTGAGCGGAAACTGTTTATTCTATTTTTAGTAACAGTGACCTTGACCTTGACCCCACCCACCCCATATGTAATCCCAAGTGAGGTCTCCCTATAAGATATCTATGTTTGAAGTTTCATTACAATAGCTCAATCTGTTCTCGAGTTAGGGAGCGGAAACAAAAAGTTGAGAAACCAGCTTACCGAAAAACGTTAACCTGTCCATATAGCTTATATGTAAAATTTCTCAGTGTAAAAAGGCCCATAATTTTGACAAATTTCTAACTAGTGTTACCAAACTTGGCCTATAGGTTCATTTTAATGTAGAGAATAAATGTTTTAATTTTTAATGAAATCCCTCAAGCCATTCCTGAGAAACAAGCTTACCAAAAAACTTTTACCTAGCTCGGATGCCGACGCCGACGCGAGTAGAATAGCTTGCCTTTTCTTCGAAAAGTTGAGCTAAAAAGGCCCCAACCACTGGCGGCCAAGTTTTTAAAAAAATCAAAATAAATCAATAATTTTGGTAGAGAACTACGTGAGGAACATTTCTGTAAAATTACTTCAAAAGCCAACCAGTGGTTTCTAACATAAAAATCTTCAAAATTTTAAATATAATCCTATTAGGAAAAATGGCCCGCCCCCTGGCGGCCATTTTTTTAAGGACCTAAACCATTTGAGCAACTTTGGTAGAAAAACAACCAAGGAACATTTCTGTCAAAGAAGTTTGAAATCCAACGAGTGGTTTCTGACAAAAAGTTTTTCAAATTTTTCAATAAAAACATATAACATAAAAATGCCCTGCCTCCGTAGTTTTTACGACAGACCTTACTTATTTGAGAAACTTTGTAGAGAACCTCCCAAGGAAGAGTGCATGAATTATTTCTAAATGCATCCAATAATTTTAGACAAAGATTTTCAATACAGCCATTTAAGAAAAAAATGGCCCGCACCCTGGTGGCCATGATGTTTTTCAACTGAGCATCAACATTCGAGAAATTTTGATAGAGGACCACCCGAGGAACATATCTCTAAATTATATGAAAATTCACCCAGAGGTTGAGGCCGAGATATCATTTAAAGATTTTTCTATTTAACGCTCTGGTGGCCATTTTTGTGCAGCGGACTGGAACAATTGGAGTGACTTTGATAGAGGACAATCCAAGAAACATTTGTGTGAAGTTTCAGCAAAGTTGGCCAACTGGTTTTGGAGGAGATGTCGTTTAAAGGAAAAACCTACGGACGCACGCACACACACACAATGGACGAACCGCCATGGCATAAGCTCGCTGGCCTTCAGCCAGTTTAGCTTAAAATGAATATGCCAACATTGGAATAAAGGTTACCGTGTTTGCAAAATAGTTAAGAAAAGGCAATAATGGAATTTCAAAGATTGAGCATGACTGTATTTTAGTAGTTTAACATTTATATATCAGATACAATAGTTTCACGCTCAACCCTCGATGTGTAACTGATATCAAGAAGAGTGGTATTGAATTGAATCTCCAACTGTCCTAACCTTGATACATATTTATCTTATAAAATATTAACATTCCTTTAGTCAGTTTACCTGTTAAACATTGGTATCCAGGTAAAAACAGAAGTTTAAAACTGCACCATTTCTGTTATATACAAGTATATGGGGTTCTCAAGCCAAAAGGTATGTTATTGTTCTCAACTTAATTCTTGTTTTTATTAATAAACAGACTAAATCAGGTTAGTTTAAAAAGTAAATTGTCTAATAAAAAAGATTATTGTTATCTTAACAATAATTTTAACAAAAATGTCATAAGATACCTGTGATTAAGTAAAACACAATCTGAGCAGCACAGCTGTCCATGATCTTCACAGAACATTTTCAATTTTTTCTCTCTGTGAACTTCGCATTTCAACAGAAAATCCTCCACCTTCTTTGAAACGGGCCATTTGTTCATATCTCCCCTTCCATAAAGGGAATGTTTTTTAAACAACTGACCATGATGATGAATACATTTTCCGCAGTAAAACTTTGAACATGTTTCACAGTAAAATTCTGCGAGTGCTTCAATAGACTGCTCTTCGCAGGCTGAACAACAAAAATCCTTAAATTCATCTGACCCTTTAGCAACAGTAGACATAGAAAATGTCGCCATTTTGCTTATTGACTTTCAGCAAACAAAACTTTACAACTTAAATTAAATTGAAATATTAATGTTACAGTATCTCTGTTTAAAAAAATAAATATTCCAGAAAGCACACATTAAATGTAGTGGCAATTATAGTCAAGCAATAAAAACTTCCAACTGAACAGAAACCGAGATAACCTTCAAATGACGCTCAGTGGTCTGATACATTTACCAGTAAACAGTGTAACTATGTAAACTGTCAGGTGAGTATTAGGTCACGTGATTATTGGATTAATTTAAATATTGCACTGCGACAAAGGTTTTGTAGCTGAATATCAGGTTACATTGAACAAGTTTTTATCACACAGACCAAATGCAGTTGGTTTAAACGTGTACTTATCAATGTCTATAGAGTGTTTATTATTTAAGAGATTTACCACACTGACTATTTTATCACAGTTGTCATTTTCTTTTGCCGAAATAGCAAACTGATTTGATCTTTTTCTCTTTAGTCATTTTTAAAACAATTTCCCTGCTTAATTCTTGTAATATGATGCCATCTCCAATAATTAAAACCAAAGGGAGACAACTCCTGTCCTAAAACACTTTGTCTGACCCACATTAAGTACACACTGTCAGTATCAAATGTGGGTTCCAACTGATTATGTGAAGACTCACAATCAAACTTCAAATACAAAGTGAGGCAGCAACTGCTTTAAAAAGATTTGTTTATATTTACCTTTTTACATAGTTTTTCTGTGAAGATCAACTTTATTGGAAATCATCTGAACATATATGCCCATTTTTTTTTCAAGTTTTTCAACTTCCTTATAGCGTTTCAGAGAACAAGTTTAAAGCAAAATGTTCACAATAAATGACAATTCCAACATGTAACATGCAGAATTTGTCTATAGACAAAGAAAAAAATTCACCGTTGTTAAACTACCCATAAACAACCCAAAATTAGTTTAGAAACTGTAAAATATAGATTGCATTGTAACTGCAAACAAAATTGTGCTAGGTCATGTTACAATTTAAATAATTTTTGCATTATCGTTGTTAATCGGCTAATAAAACACTAACAGCCTTGTGGTTTAATTCATACGCATCAGAACACAAAATCGCTGTTTATTAGCCGATAAACAACTCTAAATGCAAAATTATTTCTTAATTAACGACAGACGCCGGAGGATGACTGACCACAATATCTCTCAGTTCGAGATCAGTTGAGCTAAAAATCTGTTGGGTGCTACCACACTACATTTAGGCAGCGTGTCACTGCTTAAGCAACTGTTGTTGTTGATCTCCTTGTCATTTTACCTTGACAAGACCTCAGGTTGCAATCCTCAACTTGATAACTATCGCAACCATGGTCACTTCTGTCGGTACAGGTCCTGTGTCTGGCTCAAGTTCCATTCCAGCTGTTTACTCCCTGGCTGACCAATCTATTTTTGTACATCACTGCCAGGCCCATCTGTTCCTGTATGTGTGTAAATACAACTAAATAATATTGGCACTCATGTGCATGTTGTGTTAATAATTATAAGTGAAGACCTAATATTATATTAACAAGAGTTATCAGCCTTTATCACTACAAAAAGAGGCATATTTCTCCTAAAATGCTGGTCACAGATATCGAGGTTGTGCGTGAAACTATGGTATCTGATATAGAAATGTTAAGCAGATACAGTAGTTTCACGCTCAACCCTCGATATAAGTCTTAGTCAGTGACCTTATATAATGACCTTGAAGACGTGTGATCTTTAGTTGAATGTCTGTAGCAGATATAGAGATAATCCTATTAAATTGTAGGTCAGAGCTATGGGCCTTGGTCAGTGACCTTATACAATGACCCTGAAGACATGTGTAAAGCTTCAATTGAATATCTGTAGTAGTTATAGAGATATAGAGTTGTTGCATGCAAACTTTAACCTGAATTTATAAGTACAAAAAGGGGCATATTTCTGCTAAATTGCTGGTCAATGTTATGGGCCTTGGTCTGTGACCTTACATAATGGCCCCAAAGACATATGAAGTCTCAATGGTGTAGTGGATATGGTGTCTGCCTTGCGACCGGAGGTCCCAGGATCGATCCCCACTCAGGGAGCGTTCTCAAGATCTTTCCAAAGACGCCAAGGCTTTTGATGCAATCAAGCTAAGATAAATAGGTTTAAACTAAACTAAAGACATGTGTGAAGTTTAAATTGAATATCTGTAATAGTTATAGAGATATGGAGTTGTTGCCACGCAAAATTCAACCTGAATATTTAAGTACAAAAAGGGACATAACTCTGATAAATTGCAGGTCAGACTTATGGGCCTTGGTCAGTGACCTTACGCAATGACCTAAACATATGTGAAGTTTCTTTTGAATATCTGAAGTAGTTACAGAGATATGTACTTGTTACATGCAATCCTTAACCTGAATATTCTCTTGCACGCAAACCTTAACCTGACTTTTCGAAGTCATATCTGTAGTAGTTACATGTAGTTACAGAAACCTTAACCAGAGCATTATGGCGATGCGGACAAACAGGTGAGTAGTGTACCTCGAAGTATTTGGTGAATATTTGAGCTTAAAGCGTAAGTACTCAACAGGTCCCCTGTACTTGTAAAGCAACAGAAGGGTGATTTTGGCAGGTAGATTATAGAATATTATCAAATATATTGGCATAGGTTTTTAAACAGAGATAAATACTGTTTGCATAAACATTTATCGCACTACTTCAAAACGTTTCTATTGCACACATTTATTTCCCATAATAGTCTACATTTGATGTTACTCTGTATGTATGTCAAGACCATAGAGTTCATATGCTGACAGTAAATGCAGTTAAACATTGAGTTCTATAACACTAAACTAAGTTACCAGGCCTGTTAAACAGTCGGCCTGATACTGGGAAGATCGTGTCCACAGCCTCTTCCTTCATCTCCACAGCCTGGCACTGACATACTGGAAGATATGGTGAACATATAAATCAATGAGTACATACAAACATACAATTTTTATAAACTATATTTTACTAATTATGCTATAGTGGTTATTTTTTTTTTTGCAGCATGGTTTTGTTTTAATGTATGTTTTTTTCTTTTGAAACACCCCAAGTATATTGACATATATGTTAATATGAATTCTGAATACAATTAGAATTTTGTTATTTTATGTCTACTACTAATGTTCCTGCGCCTGCAAATGTGTCATCGATGACCAGTGTTTATATTATTAAATAAGTTTTGTCAATTGGATTTTGTCAATTGTTTGAAGAAACAAGGCCATCACATTTAGCAATGTTTCTTTATTAATTATTCGCAATTCTAACATGATACAGACTATTTTTCCTGGAGACACAGAACAAAATTATAGTGGTTTAACTTCCCAATAAACAACGTCAAAAGAAGTTCCGATTCTGAGCATAGCATTGTAAAATATAGTTCTCATTACAATTGCAAAAATATGTGTCAAATCATGTTAATATCAAATCAAATCAAAATAATTTTTGCGTGTTCGTTGTTTATTCACCAATAAACAACTCTTTGTTGTTCCAATGCTTGGGTATTAAACCACTCGGGATAACGACCTCATGGTTTAATTGGAGATGGGCTCTGCTTTGTTAGGGTCTACAAAATTCACAGATTGGAGCAATGTCTGGAATATATCTACTCTCTGCTTTGTCTGCATGCATACAAATCATTTTGCAAAAGGAAAATTGACCTTTTATACTGTACTTTCTGCTCATGCATTCTCTTCTTCTGTAAAGTAAGTTGAGGTATCACAAAATTGTTTTAGTCCTGACAAAAAATCAACAAAGGGTAGTATTCAAAATTGTTGTGCAATTATGAGTTATGGTTCTTGTAAGCTTTACTTACACCTGCTATCGTAAATCATTCTGTGCAGAATAAACAAAATTCCTTTTATCATTTTTGAATTATGCTTTGCACACTCATAAATAAAAGGGAAGTAATTAAATAACCTTACAAGTCAGGTTCTTGCATGCAACACACCATCTGGTGATGGTGATCATTTCTGCCAATATAACTGAAAATCCCAGCATGCATGACAATATGATGCTCTAGACAATTATCTGACCGTTGGACTTAATTATTGACCTTGAAGTTTCAGCTACAGACCTGGTTCTTAAACGCCACGTGCCGTCTAATAATGATTATCACTTCTGCCAAGTAATTTGAAAATTTCCCCATGCTGGGCAAAGTTATACTTTTGTCAAAGTCAATTGCTTAAACTCTTATATTTGACCTTTAAGTGTGACCTTGACTTTGGACCTAAGGACCTAGTTGTTGCACGCCATATGCTGTCTCATTATGCTTATCAGTTCTGTCAAGTAATTTGAAAATTCTTGAATGCTGAACAAACTAATGCTCCGACAGAGTCTATGGTATTAATTCTTATATTTGACCTTTGACCTTTACATGTGACCATGACCTCGGGCCTAGTTGTTGCACGTGACACACCGTCTTATAATGGTCATCAAAGTTATTTCAAAATTTGTCCATGCGGGACAAAGTTATAGCCTGGACAAGAATCTTAACATATATACATTAACTTGATCTTTGAATTTTAAGTGTGACCTTGTCCTTGGACAAGGCATCCGATACTTACACGCCACACACCGGTGCATAATACTTATCACTTATGCCAAGTTATTTGAAAATCCTTCCCTGCTGGACAACATTATGCTCCGGACAGGGTATATGGCTTAAGTTCTTGTATTTGATACTTGACCTTTAAGAGTGATCTTGACTTTGGACCAAGGGACCTGGTTTTTGCACGCGACAAACGATCTCGATGCTTAGCATATCAGCCATGATATTTGAAAACCCTTCTCTGCTGGACAAAATTATGCTCAACAGTATATATGGCTTAAATTCTTATATTTGATCATTGACCTTTAAGTGAGACTTCACCTTGGTCATCAAGAACTGGTTCTTGTGCACGACACACCGTTGCACCATGCTTAACACTTGGCCTAACTTGGCCGAAATTCCTTCCGTGCTGGACAAAATTATGCTCCGGCCAGGGTCTATGCCTTTCATTTTCATATTTGACCTTTAAGTGTGACCTTGAACTTGGACATAGGGACCAGTTTCTTGCGAGTGACACACCATCTCATTATGTTAAACATTTATAATAATGTTACATAAATATTCATTTAACCATCTAAAAGGCACTATACAATATATTGTGGTACTATCAGAGTCTGTATTATCATACTAAAGCAAAGCTTTCATTTAAGCAATGCATACGCTTTCTTTATTAGTAATAATTCATGAGTTATTGTCCATGTTTTTGGGGGGAATTTAAGTCCAAAAAGGGGCCATAACAGTGTGAAAATTTAGTGGTTTGTAACCAAAGTCGAACTTTACCTGTATTTTATGATGCTACACATGTGTACCAATAATTATTTAAATATGTCAGCCATTGTTGAGTCATCATCCAAAACCATGTTTTAGGGAATTTTAAGTCGAAATAGGGCCATAACTTTGTCAAAATTTAGTGGTTTGTAACCAACATCGAACTTGACCCGTATTCTATAATGTTACACATGTGTACCAAAAATTATTTGAATATGTCAAGCCTTTCTTGTGTTATCATCCGGAAACGAAAAACCAACAGACCGATGGACCGACAAGCTCACTCCTATAAACTTTGTTTGTGGGGGTATAATAATGGTTTAAACCAAAATATCTGCATACTCAATGGACTGTCTACAGTATGGCTGAAATGCTTTAAATGCAGTATGATATTGTTTCCATCTCAATACCCCTAAAGGACTACCAAATTATGGATACATATAAAAAGCACATATATTTTTCAGGTCATGCCATGGTACCATGATTCAGTCATGTACAGTTCATAGTTTCCAAAGATTCTTACATACTATAAACTAGACTTGCGTCCGTACACACACGGATGCCCCCCACATTCCGCTGTTTGTCACAAAACTCCACTAATGTGGAAAAAAAACTGCACCAAAATACCCAGGTGCACAAGTTTACATGCTGATGAACATGTTTATTAAGTTTCATCACTAGCAGTTATACTTTTCAAGTAACACGCGACACAAGTCCAAAAATGTAATTTTTTTGCTAAAAAAGGGCCATAACTCCACTGGCGTCAGAAAAAATTCACCAAAATAGTCAGGTGCACAAGTTCATATGCTGATAAACAAGTATATAAAAAACAAGTCTATAAAGTTTCATTGCTCTAGTAGTAACGGTTTTTGAGTTACACGCGACACAAAAATCCGACTGACAAGGGCAAATCTATACACGACCACTCAGAAAATTGGGGCATCAAAATTAAATACCACCTTATTGGTTTCATAAGTTATTATTATTGTTTACCTTTAGTGGATCTTATAATTAAAGATACTGCACTCCAGATAGGCATACAAATGTTCTGCTTTTGTAGTTATGTCTAACCAGTAAAAACATTAGTAATACTATCTTTTTTTGTACAGAACACGATTAAATACTGTCATAAACTGTATAATTTATTGAAAAAAATTCCTTGAACCCGGAATTCCCGTTTTATAAATACTGCGGCTTTTCCCAAAACAAGCACCTGATAAAAAAATGCGTATGCGCCACTTAATAACTGTCATGTAATAACCTAAAATTAAACAGCACTAAATTAAAATCACTCAGTGAGTTATAGCATCTGCAGACGCTAAAGATTTTAGACCGATAAAGACAAAAACTATGTAAAACCATTGTGTTTCAGGTAAATAAAAACATATGTGTCTAATTTTTTACTGTATTCTATATGATTAAATTTAAAAAAAATTGTATTTTTAATAATTTTCTTCAGTTTTTACGATTACACCATCCGTAGTGCAGTCCCTTTAAAAATTCGTCCTAAAATCTTGTAATTGCAAGACATTTTGGAATTGCATAAGTTAGATTATTAATATGCTTTAAACCCAGCACCCTTTATCAATATGTCCAATACGGATGTTGATGTCGTACCTGCATTGAATTGAATTAGTTCTAGTATTACACCCATTAAACAATTTTAATAAAGGCTTTCATTGATTTCAACATGAATGGTTTAGGTCTTGAGTGTCTCGTGAAGAACAAATGCCATATAAAGGCATTTCAATAGGTTGTATCTACAAAAGAACAGAATGATAAGAATGGTACATTATATTGATCAGTAGTGCAAATTGCCATTCTGAGTGGGTTTAACTGCTGGGGTATCTTCTTAAATACCCTATTAAAACTATTTTAACTTCAGGTGTACATAAAAAAGTAAAACGAAGCTTTTGGTTATTTGATCAGAACTATTTAACGCAAAGGAATTCATTGAGGAGGGCAATCTTATTATTTTTAACTATTCAAAATTTGTAGTGTCTATTGATCAATTTACAAATATCAAAATTGGGCCACAGAACGTTATAAGGCATATTATTTCCACTAAACTTTCTCGCATTTTCTATCAACTGAGCGGATCTAAGTAGCACTGATGATATGCTAAAGAGAAATATGATAATGGATATGTGATTGTGCTTTTGTACATGTACAATTGCTTGCACATTACAATATAAAAGCTGTAAAGTGAGTCGCATGATATGATATGCTTTACAACTAAATATCTTCTTTTGTACTTATACTTTGAAGTGTTTTATTTTATTTTACCTTCTGCAGGTTTCGATATCTATAACAGAACCACCAAGTATAATCATTTTCAACGAATAATGCACATTCAATGCAATAGAAGAGTAAAATACACGAATGGCCAACACAATTTAGACTGATGGAGGTAATCACAATCCAGTACAATACACTTTACTCTCATATTAATTATGAACTTTACTTTCACATTTAATACCTATAAGACTAAAAAATTATGTCTTTATGTTTTCTTTAGATCCAGAAAAAGATGCATATATTGCAAACATGTTTGCAGTAGATGCAACAAACATGGAGGTATTTTCTATTTTAAAGCATGCGGTACACGAAGAACAATTATAAACGGACAAAGAAGAATTCTCATATATACAAAAATGCATATGAGAGAGCGAATTCCGGCGTATGCTTTATATTTTTACCGAATTAAAACTTTGAAGACTGTGTAGGACCACAATTATTTCACAGATGCTCACTCATCGATCAAGTCAGAGCATTATGAGAATTATAGTACAATAGTGATTATACTAAAAGTCACAGGACCGCTGTGTTGACATGTATAATCACATTTTTCCATATAATCGCATCTTTCTTAAAAAAATATGGAACATCGGCAATGCATTCTAAAGTTAATGAGAGGAAACAGTTTTCTATTTTAAGTAACAGTGACCTTGACCCCACCCATCCCAGATGCAATATAAAACCTCTAGGCCTTGAAGGTTCAGTGGAGAAAATTTTTAAAGTCATTTTGCTATTTAAGTCTATATAAACCATGTGACCCCCGAGGTGTGGCCAGTTTTGACCCCAGGGGCATTACTTGAACAATCTTTGTAGAGGACCACTATACAAAGAGGTGTGGCCAGTTTTGACCCCAGGGGCATTACTTGAGCAATCTTTGTAGGGGACCACTATACAAAGTTACACACCAAATATGAAGCCTTGCAATTTCAGAGATTTTTAAAATCATTTTTCTATTTAAGTCTATATCAACCATGTGAGCCACGGGGTGTGGCCAGTTTTTGGCCCAGGGGCATCATTTGAACAATCTTTGTAGAGGAAGACTATACAATGTTACATGCCAAATATGAAACCTCTGTGCCTTGTGGTTTCAGAGGAGAAGATTTTATAAGTCATTTTGCTATTCATGTCTGTATAAACCATGTGACCCTCGAGGTGTGGCCAGTTTTCATTCCAGGGGCACCATTTGAACAATGTTTGTAGAGGACCACCATACAATGTTACATACCAAATATGAAACCTCTGGGCCTTGAGGTTTCAAAGGAAAAGATTTTTAAAGTTATTTCGCTATTCAAGTCTATTTAAACCATGTTACCTCGGGGTGTGGCCAGTTTTTACCCCAGGGGCATCATTTGAACAATCTCTTTAGAGGACCACTATACAATGTTACATACAATATATGAAACCTCTGGGCCCTGAGGTTTCAGGGGAGAAGTTTTAAAGTCATTTTGCTATTCAAGTCTATATAAACCATGTGACCCCTGTGGTGTGGCAAGTTTTGACCCCAGGGGCATCATTTGAACAACCTTTGTAGAGGACCACATTACAATATTACATACCAAATACGAAACCTCTGGGCCATGTAGTTTCTGAGGAGAAGATTTTTAAAGTAATTTGCTATTCAAGTCCATATAAACCATGTGACCCCTGGGGTGTGACCAGTTTTGACCCCAGGGGCATCATTTGAACAATCTTTGTAGAGGACCACTATACAATATTACATACCAAATATGAAAACTCTAGGCCTTGCGGATTCAGAGAAGAAGATAATAAAAGTCATTTCGCTATACAAGTTTATATAAACCATGAGATCCCTGGGGCAGGGCCAGTTTTGGCACCAGGGGCATAGTTTGAACAATCTTTGTAGAGGACCAGTACAGGATGTCACATATCAAATATGAAAGCTGTTAGCCTTGTGGTTTCAGAGATTTTTTAAGTTTTCAGTTATTAAATCTATTTTTAGCTCTTGTGACCTACATATGCAGCGGACCAGAACGATTTAAAAGAGGGTCAACCAAGGATCATTCCTTTGAATTTTTGTGAAAATCTGTCCAGCAGTTTAGATGTTCTTTGAATGAAAATGTTGACTCACGACGCACGACGGACGATGCACGATGGACAAAAGGCGATCCTAAAAGCTCACCATGAGCACGTTATGCTCAGGTGAGCTAAAAAGTTAATCGGCATATGTTGTTAATGTTTGTAAATCATGTAAATTGAATATCCAACATGAATATTTAAAACTGATGCATTACGTTGATCAGGTTTATCAACGAACAGGCTCATTTCTTCATAGATCGTCATTCTATATGCATTTAACTTTTTTTTTTGATATTATTTAAAATAAAATAAAATTATTTTTCAATATTATTTTAAATAAAATAAATAAGTCAATTTTCATCATCAAATAGCAAACTCATTTTTTCGTGTGGCTAGCTCCTAAAACAGTAGTTGGCTAGCTCCTAAAACAGTAGTATGAAATTTTCTATATTTAAAATAAATAAAAAGAATATAATTATTTCATGTCAAAGCAATGAACTGATGAACTATGCCATGTTTTAAATCAGTTCCACAGCCTGTGTGGACTGTGCAGTCCGCAAATGCTGATCTGGGACAACACTTTCAGCTTTTATGGTATTTTCTGTTTCTATGAAGTCTCTTCTAAACATAAATCCACTGTAGGCGGAAATTGCTGTTCTGTACTAGCTTGTGCGGACTGCACAGGCTGATCCGGGACAACACTTTACGCACTTGCATTAAGCCCGGTTTTCCCATGACACCCCTTATTTATATTTGAAGATTAAATTATTTAGTATACAATGCATGTATTCATAGTCTTATAAAAACAATTTCTATTTGTAGATTGTATTGCCGCTACACAAGAATTTGGTAGAAACATCAGTATTTCACAAGAAAAACAATGATGCAGAGCATCATAAGGTGCCGTGAAACTATGAAAAGTCCATATGTTAAAGATACATTAGTTATGTAATGTCCGTACAATTGACTGATCTTACTTACCACCTCATATTTTCCATCGGTGATTTTTTTATTGTAAATAATGTACAGTATTTATCAGGCAAATCAAAATTTACTAGAAGTTACCTTGTTTCCAAGAAAATAAGGAAGAGAAGGAATATGAGCGTTAAAAATATTTGTTATGGATTAAGCATTTAAACTATGTGTGCCAAATAAAAACACACGTCAGGGAACATTCATCACAATTAAATATAATTATTTTACTTCATTTTGTGATCAAAAAAGCGTTAAGTTATATTTAATAGTTGCGAATTAGATTTATATTCCTTTGTGAAAATACATCTCGAGCGTTTTTGTGTATAACTATTCTAGTTTTAATGCATTCATAAAACGCACAGAAAGTAAAAATACCAAATTTAAATAAAACTGAATTACATATATCCAAAGCCTCCTCCGCCAGTGTCAATTAATAGAAAGATGCAAAATCTATTTATACATTGAATAGCCTCTACAGGAGAAGAAAAGATAAAATGCAATTCGAAATAATTCTTAATAAATAGATTTACCAATAGTTATTCAAATAAACATACATGGTAAGTTTATAAATATAAGTAATTCTCCATTCATTATTAATCTTATTGTCCATGATTCTCTGGATGCTTGTTAGATGATTCAGTGTTGTTTACGTGTATACTATTAATAGGCACAGGTCAGTCAGCGAGTGTATTCTATGGAATGTTGCCTATCAAATATGCGATATTAACGGCTGATTTTCCCAAGGTCATGGTTACACAGCCTATAAACACTGGCATGTAAATTAAAAATGAAAATTGAGACCATGCAACTTTCGAGTAGGGAGCTCATAACTGGAAATTACAGGCTGTCAACTAGCCCTCAGTGAAAAAGTAGGAAAAATATAGGAGCTTTCTTTAAAGAAAAGTAGGAAAAAAGTAGGAAAAAGTATACATTTCTCGTCAAAAAGTAGGAATTTTAAAACACATTTACCATAGCAAAGTTACGTTTAAATTGACTGAACTTAGTAAATTACCCTTCAATGTTAACAACAGGCAATTGTTCAGCTTGAGGAGTGTAATCATGGGACATCTGCCAGAAATCCTGAATTGGTTTTTTTAATTGTTTAACTAATAATACAAACATACCAATAACTAGCTCAATATAAACATAAGGTTATGATTGCAATAAACATGTACACTGCAAAATATGTTACATCATTACCAAAGGTTTCACAGAGTTACTACTACCAATAGTATCAAGCACTTTGAAATCAATTGTCTTTTTAAGAGGTTGTACTCCCAGTTGTATCTGACCATCTTTGCCTGCTGTTTATTGGATTTAATGTCACACTCATCAGCCAGTAATAATATGGTGATTTCCATTTTTTCATTGTGGAGAAAGACAACAAACATGCAGGCACCTGGGTAGAACTACTGATCTTTCATAAGCTAGACGGGTAGCTTTCTCACTTCAAAGAATATGACCCCATTAAGGCTTGAGTCTACTGTGGTTTGGGCCTCCAGTGGCAAGGGGTAAGTGATCAACAGTCAGAGACTTGAACCCACAGTAAGATGTCTGTGTCTGTGAATTCATACGTCCCTTGCATTTGTCGTACACCTATGGGTAGGAAGGACATCAGGATAATGAATAGGTGAATTCAGCACGACTTATCACAATTTACAAACACACAGGATTTCTAACATATTGGTTAGAGCATTTACAGAATCAAGGATGGGATTATACTACATCTATGTGATAATCTTTCATAATATAAAAGGAATAGCACTGGGTACATATTCAGAAAAATCTTGATAAATAGTATTATTTTCAAAAATCGCTAAACATTTTCTTTAACAATAAGAAGACAATTGGGTAATGCATTTTGTCAGGTTGTATGTCAATACAACTTTATTAAAACTATTGTTTCGATTTCCAATTTACCCGTAGGTGATAATGAAGTAGACTACAACCTGCTAGATTTCTGAGGCAGTCAGCAATTAATCCCAGATTCTAAATATCTGCTGCCGTGTTTATGTATTTGAATAACATTATTTGATAAAAGATCTGCATAAAATCTACACAAGACATTTAGAGCTGGAAAGTACACTGAGCACCATCAGTAAGCCCATCATTGGGAACAAAACCACAATTATATCAACACATGTATATGATAACAGATTCATACTTCAGTGTACATGACTTTAACTTAATTTTTAATACCTTTTAAATATCTCAGAACCTTTAAAATGCCAGTCAATACAAATCTATGCATGTCAAAAGTCAATACATTAAATATAAATAGTTCCAGACAAATTAGCAGGGGAACATACCACATCGTCCCTTCTATACAATACATTTACAAATAGACTTTGTTCTTTTTTATATAAAACATTATTTAATTCATCTTCATTTCTGGCAAACTAAAAAAGTAGCAATAATAGTTTTTTTTACCAAAAAGTAGGAAAAAGTATGTGCGAGTCAAAAAATTATGAAAAGTAGCAAAAAGTAGGACCGGTTGACAGCCTGTTTTGAGTTACACGCGACACAAATCTAAAAATGTCATTTGTTTCTAAAAAATGGCCATAACTCCACTGATGTCAGAAAAAAGTCACAAAAATACCCAGGTGCACAAGCCCCGATGCTGATGAATAGGCTTATAAAGTTTCATCACTCTAGCAGTTATACTTATTGAATTATGCGTGACACGAAAATCCAATGGAAGGACAGACAAGGGCAAATATAATTGCCCCCCCCCCCCCCCCCCTCTAAAGTGGGGGCATAACAAACTTCATTTACAGAGAATATTATTGAACTATGTTGTTTTGTTTCTGTAAACATTTGAAAAACATATACTATTTTATTACATAAACATTGGTCACAGGTGATACTTTTGCGGGCGTGCGACAATTTGTAGTAGTAGTATAAGAGATATGAATGGAATGTACATGAAGTACCATAACGCGCCTGCTCACTATTGATAAACAGATAGCAAGTTTTCATTAAAAAGCACAAATTTCTAGGTGTGTGTTTTAATTGTCTTGAATTAATATAAGCTGAACTTCGATATCTCAAAGTGGCAGAGAGCCGACTTCGAGATATCACCAGTTTGACATCTTTAAAAAGAGACCTTTTATAAGTATCTAGTCTAAATGTTCACGAAATTGCAATACAACATTGCCATCCTGTATGCATATACTGAACTGTAAACCAGTGGAAAATAATTCAATTCAAGTTTACAAACGCTCGTTTTACTATGTGTCGAGATGTTTGCGATCTGAGAGAAACTTGGTCCTGGCTTGATATTGTCACTGGCATCAACCCTTTGAGATAAACAGAAATAAGTGTGAAAATACTTGTAAGGACAGAAAACCTCTTCAACATAACCTAACATTCCAGTTAAAACTTCGAGATAACAATATTCATTTCATATAAATTAAGAACGAAAAAAGTTTACAATTATTTTTTAGATAACCTGAACTTTATTTTTTATGCGAGTTTGAGATTACTACGTTCAGCTCTATGTCTGTATACAATGCAATACTTTCAATACGCCCCTTTAAATCAAAGGTACACAAATAACATTATTTAATTTTGGCATGAATGTTCAGGTCTTGAATGGGTGAAGCATAGACACCAAAAGGAATTCATTCATTGTACTTCAAAAAGAACATGGTAAATTGGCTAGTGAACAAACCTCAAACAATATAAATGGTTTATTTTGTTGATCAGGGGCCATATTACAGAAAACATCTTAAATATTTCTAAAACCGCACATAAAGTTGTGAATTTCTTGACAGATAAGTAATTAATAGTGAATAGTATAACTGATTACAATGAAACTGAAGAACACGATCATAAACGTTATATAATGGTTATTAGAGACAAGAAAAGGTGGTGGATAAAATCAACACACCACAGTTAATAACGAGAGCTGTTTGTAAAACAGTTATGCCCCCTCTAGGTTATAAGCAATCTTTTAAATATCAAGTTTGGTGGTGATCGGAAAAGAACTGTTGGACATAGGGAGCGAAAACTGCTTAAAAGGACAATTTTAGATCAATCAACGAAACGTAACTCTGCAGATCTTGGTGTGTTTTGGTTGATCATCAAACTTGGCAATGATACTATAACCTCCAATATTTTCATCAAGTTTGGTGAAGATTAGATGAAAACTGTTGGACTTAGAGAGTATAATGCTAAAACGGCAAATTTAAGATAATTCAAGTGTCATTACTCCACAAATTCTGGGGCGATTTGGCTGATTATCGAACTTGGCCAAGAAATTATGCCCACAAACATTTTCAGCAAGTTTAGTGAAGATAAGATCAAAACTGTTTGACTTAGATAGCGGATACTGCTAAAAAGGCTAATTTTAGATAATTCCAGGGCCGTAACTCAACAATTCCTGGAGTGATTTGGCTGATTATCGAACTTGGCCATTAGACGGAAATGAAAGTGGTCTACCATCTTTGATGGGGGGGGGGCATAATTACTGTATATGTGATCGATGTTGTTGTTGTTATAACTATGGTAAATTACTGAGGAAAGTGTATATAATTAAACGGCTAATACCGTGATTTTCCATAGCTGTTTCTCATATAGGAATGCTGCTGGCAAATTGCTACACAAAATGACCATGAAGGGAGCATTTTGCTCGTCATGGGACAATACTTCTGGTGGTATTATTATAGGTTTTTGTCATTTGTTTTCTATACAGTAAAGCAAACAATTTACTAACTGTGGTCTAGGTTGGATAAATTCTACATAGAGTATCAAGGAGCCAGTAATTTACATAGCCATTTAGGAGGGATATTCTGGAATATCCTTGAGAAAATATTTAAACTTAAGGAGTGCAGTTTATGTATAAGTTTGCGACAATAATTCAATTTATGTTCACAAAGTTGCAAAAGCCGATTTTGATCTCAAAATCAGAAAAGAAAACGCATTAACTTGACCCGATTATAAAGCGGTAAATGTTGAATCTAACACATTTATTCGTAACCTGTAAGTAACTTACATGTCACGAACATACCCGTATTACAAATCTATTATCTAGTTTAGAATGACAATTTTATACGAAGGAATTCCCTGGGGAAGGCTATCACATTCGTCAAGCTATTTGAAATCTTGTAGTGTCTACTAATTTGTTTTCAAACTCAATAATAAATCGTTGGGTCATCGACAGTTTTTAAAGCATATTATTTCTGCCAAAGTTTTTGCTTCGTTTTCCACTGAAAGGGTCAAAGACGCACTGATAACTCTGTGCCAAAGATCTACTACAGAACGATGTGTTAAGGGATTTATGAATGTGGTTTTGTATGTTGATAATTGTTTTAACATTCTGCTTCAAAACTGTAGTGTCCTTAGCAAGAGATAGGATATCATTTACGCCTCAATTTCTTTAACAGTGCTTATATACACCTATCAAGATAAGAATAAATTGAACCAGTAACAAACAGAATTTATACGCTTTCATGCCCATTAAACAATACAAAGTTAAAATACGCTCAAACATAATACAAGAGGGCCAAAGTAGCCCTGCGTTGCTACCCTGAATTGTCACAAAAGTAGATTGGTGGCAAGAGCCCTGGGTCAAACAATTAATGTCTCACCTCAAACTAGGGCTAAGTAACATCCAATTTCGTAGCCAAAACTCTAATGTATCTATTCTCCCCTCAAGAAATTATCTTAGAAATCTAATTGACAATTGTTTTTCTTTTATTTTTTTTATCTTACACATATCTGCTAGCATAAAATTTTATTTTGTCTAGTTTGTGACTTCCTATATTTTGAACAAAACGGCAGATAACGAAGGCTTAAACTGAAGTTTATTATTTTAAGGAATTTGGTAGCAAGTCACGCAAGGAAAATTTTTGTTAAATTATTTTTAAAGTTAGCTAGTTTTTCAAGCTTTTGGTTGCCAGAGTTTTACTGATACTCCTTTAAATTGAAGGAAAATGGTAAAGGATCAAACCATGATCGCATTTTGCACTCTGGACTTTTGACGTTTATGCCAACTGATCAATACAAATACAATACAAATAAAAAATTCAGTTGAACCTTATCATCCTGGCCAATAATAACGGACATTCGATCTAAACATTTCATCATTGTATTTTAGACCCAGAAACAAATAAAGTTGTCAAAATAGCAAAATAAAAGCATTTGATTTTGTTTTTTTAAATTAGTAAAAGATAAATGGTAAAATATTGCTACAAAAACAAGCATGGGCTTGGGTTAATTGCGATTTCCAAATGCATGGCGTTTACTAGAGAAACTGTATGTATAACTGGCAACAGTAAAACAACAAAGCTCACAATGTACAAAGTGAAACTGAAGTCTGTCGACAAGCAGTCGTTTTTGTTTTTTAGTGGCCGACAACTACAAGGAGCGAATTGGTACTTTTTATAAAATTCATAACTTGACACTGTGCAGATGTTAGATCACGTATCAGGTCGTACCATCAATGTAGACAATTAAAATATTTACTTGTATGGATTTTCTCTATTACCCAAGGAAGATTTCTGTGTGATTTGGTTGAATTCTGCCCAGGGTTTTAAGTGTTAACTGAAGCGTTGACACAGGCACAAACATCGGACGAAATTCTTCATGGGCTTTAAACAATTTTTTTTAAACACGTCTGGTGGAAAAGCAGGAGCCCATTAGTCACTTAATAAGTAAGCCACAAGTCACTAACTAATAATTGGACAGGAATTCTGCCCAGTGTTGAAAGTGTTAACTGACTCAATGACACATGCACACACAACGGACGAAACACACAAAATAATTAATGGACTTGTCACAATTTTTGTTTAAACATGTCTGGTTAGAAAGCAGAGGGTCACAAGTGACTAAATAAGGAGGCCACAAGTCACTAAATAATCGTTGGAACATGACTATTATATGCGCAACAAGGCATGGTACTGAGTGCTAAGTACTTCAATTCATTACAAGAAGTTGCAGAGAACAAGAACAGACAAGTAATTTTCATCAAACAACTCAATCAGAATTATTAGATTAGAACTTGACAATAGAACACACAATTTGGCTTGGTACTGGCTTTCATTGGACCAAGTTACTAATGGCATTACAATGAATAATTGTCTAAAAACACACTGTCTGATCCAAGTGACAACACATAGTATCAAATGTGGATTCCTATGCAATTCTGTGAAGACTGAACATATACGACCAGTTTTTTCAACTTCCATTCTGCGGTTACAGAGAAGTTGTTTCAGGCGAAAGGTTAATAACAAACGACAGACAACAAACAACTGACGACAAACCATGACTGACCACAATAGCTCACACTAGCGCACTTCAATCACAGGTGAGCTAAAACTAGATTTGTCACATGATCGATGGATATACCTCCACAATATGGCCTTGTCACAAAACTATGGCATCCAATAGAAAGAAATGGACACAATGAGAATGCTTTAATTTGTGCATGTTTAACTGTGTTTTTGGAGAAATTAAATTTCAATATGAGCCATAACTCTGTCAACATTTAGTGGTTTGCAACAAAAGTCAAACCTGACCTGTATTTTATGGTGTTACACCTATGTACCAAAAATAATTTAAATATGTTGAGCCTTTCAGGAGTTCTGAAACCATGTTTTTAGGGAATTTAAGTCAAAAAGAGGCCATAACTCTGTCAAAATTTAGTGTTTTGTCAAAATTTAGTGTTTTGTAACAAAGTCGAACCTGTATTTTATGATGCTAAATACCAAAAATTATTTGAATATGTCAAGCAATTCTTGAGTTATCGTCCGGAAACCATGTTTTTAGGGAATTTAAGTCAAAATGGGACCATAACTCTGTCAAAATTTAGTAGTTTACAACCAAAGTCAAACATCACTTGTGTTCTATTATGATACAAATGTGTACCAAGAATTATTTGAATATGTCAAGCCTTGTATGAGTTATCATCCGGAAACCATGAAAACCAACAGACCGACAGACCCACAAGCTCACTCCTATATACCCCCCTAAACTTGGTTTGTGAGGGTATAAATATGTTAATTGCAACCATACTACATTTGGACAGCATGACAGCAACTATTGTTGACATCAATGTCAACTTAGCTTGGCCAAACTTTGGGTTGCAATCCCTGACTTGACAACTATCCCAACCACTTTCACTTCCACCTAGGCAGGAGGGAGGTCAGTACAGGTCCAGTGTCTGGCTCGAGTTCCATTGCTGCTGCTTACTGAACTTGAGTTGCTGGCTGACCAATTTGTCCTCCATACATCAACTGTGTATTCTACAAGTGTATAACAAGACATTCATGTGGATATTGTAATATATAGGCACTTAAAGGGTATAGTAAATATATTGCACCCAGAGGAGACTGATGTCAACCGAGGCCGAAGGGGGGCAATATTTACTATACCCCTCAATATGCCTGCGATATTTATTTTATTATACTGAATAAAAATACTGTAATTCAAAGAACAATTAAATCGTACATAGTAAACTAAAGTTTAATATTGGAAAATCAAGAGCTCATCGACTTAGATTTTTTATATTTATTTTAATAAGCGCCTACTGATTATTAGCTAATACGGATTTCTCTGAAAACATATACGCTGTGTATATTTTGGTCCACGCGCGGGATATTATTAACAATTATACCCCCACCCCTCGGGGTAAATTACTTTCCAACGCCATGGTATATTAAAAATATGCAGGGATTGGTATATGGGATTTTATAATGAGAAAACGAAGCGAGGTATAATAATGGTAATTAAACAAACAACTTCTGTGGTCAAATTATACCAACTCTTAAGTAACTAGACATGTGTCTGTAGGACACGGATGCCCCCACATTCCGCTGGTTGTCACAAAACTCTGGTGATGTCGGAAAAAACAGCGCCAAAATGCCCAGGTGCACAAGTTTACATGGTGATGAATATGTTTATAAAGTTTCATCAATGTAGCAAGTAGAGTTTTTGAGTTCACATGACACAAGGTGACAAAGGTAATTTTTTGCTAAAAAAGGGCCATAACTCTGCTGACGTCAGAAAAAAAACTGCGCCAAAATACCCAAGTGCACAAGTTTACATGGTGATGAATATGTTAATAAAGTTTCATCAATGTAGCAGTTATACTTTTCGAGTTACAAGCAACACAATTCCAAAAATGTCATTTTCTGCTAAAAAATGGCCATTTATAATTCTGACGTCGGAAAGAACTGCACAAAAATACCCAGGTGCACAAGTTCACATGCTGATAAATACGTTTATAAAGCATCATCGCTCTTATAGTTATACTTTTTGAGTTACGCGTGACACAAAAATCCGACAGGCCAGACGGACAGACAAGGGCAAATCTTATTTCTGTTTTAATGCCCCCACTTTTAGAGAGGGGGGGGGGGGGGGCCGTGGGCATAAAAACAGAACAGAAAAATAAGATATGTTATATATATATATAAGATATAAGATACATGCGTTTATTTCAAACACAAACATAATTTCCTAGATATTCTCATGCACAGTATTTTATATTTCGTTGAAAAAAACATTTTGATGCAAAAAGTTTACCCCGTGATTCGAACCTTAGTCGATTGGTTGATAGGTAAACACGCATACAACTACACACTCTGTCCTTGCCTAAACCTAGCGGTAACTAAAGCTACATTCAAATGTATCTATAACTGAATCTAAAATAAGTAATACAAACATCTCCAAATATACACGAACACACTTCAATGTTTTCCCGCTATAGTTTTCAACAAGATTGTCAAAGTTGACTATACAGCTATATAAGGTCACACTTCCCCACCCTCTGACGCCATGTTTTACAAAAAATCAAAATGATCTGAAGGAATTTGGTCACCCAAGAAACATTTCTGTGAAATTATTTTAAAATCCAGCATGTGGTTTTTGACAAGAAGATTGTCAAAGTTGCCTATACAACCATATATTGGAAAACTTTCACACACCCCGGTGGCCATGTTTTTTTAACAAAACCAAGTTATTTGAAGGAATTTTGTGGGGCGTCACCCAAGTAACATTTCGGTGGAATTTCTTTAAAATCCAGCAAGTGGTGTCTGACAAGAGGATTTTTTAAGTTTGTTATTTTTCAAAGCTATTGGTTATCATGGCAACCAGAGTTGTACAGATCTTCCACCGAATTTGTAGGAGTATGATAAAGGACCACCCCAGGAACATTCCCGCCAAGTTTTGTTAAAATCCACCAAGTGGTTTCAGAGAAGTTGTTTGAAGTAAATTGACAACACATGACAAACAAAGGACGCCTGACAATGGACAGAGATTGACCACAATAGCTCACATCCTGAGCACTTTGTGATTCGGTGAAAAGTGCTCAGGTGAGCTAAAATGTCACCCTGGCCAATACTAACAAAAATTCCCTTTAAACATTTTGACATTGTTTTTAGACAGATCATATTCTACTAATGTTTTTCAAACTTCATTACTTTGTGTTGTACCATAAAACGCATAAATGGCATGTTATTTCCGCATAAGTTGTTCACATTGTTTTCAACTGAAAGGGTCAGAGTAGCACTGGTTTCATTATGCCAAAGAGATAAAAAAAACAATGTATTAATGGATCTGTGGGTAAGCTTCAGTGAGTTTACAATTGCTGTTTCATACTAATTTATTTTCCTTTCATATTCTGATTTAATGTTGTAGTCATTAGCTGGAGATATGAAATGATTTGCACCTGACTTCTAAACCTGTGGTTTGCTGTGAGCATTCTACTTTACATTCTACCAATTTTGATACCTAGAAATAAATTTCAAATTATAGGCAGTTTTAACAAAAGATGCACAAATGCAAGATTAGAACAAGAAACATGGAAATTCAACACAAAAAACAACAATTTTTGCTTATGAAATGCATAAAAGTCAGCACATTAATGAAAGAAAGTTCTGGGTGCCATATGCATTCCTAAGCGAGGTCTCGTTATAAGGTATCTATGTATAAAGTTTCATTAAAATATCGCAATGTGTTCTCAAATAATTGAGCAGAAACCGGTTTTGTATTTTTAGTAACATTGACGTTGACCTTGATTTCACCCACCCCATATGCAATCCTAAGTGTGGTCTAGATACAAGGTATCGATGTTTTCAGTTCCATTCAAATATCTTGATGCATTATAAAGTTATTGAGCGGACCCCATTTTTCTATTTTTAGTAATGGAGACCTTGACCCCACCCACCCCATATGTAATCCCAAGCAAGGTCTCTATATAAGGTATATAATATGGATGAAGTTTCATTAAAATATCTCAATGCGTCCTCAAGTTATTGAGCGGAATCCATTTTTCTATTTTTTAGTAAAGGTGACCTTGACCATGACCCCACCTACCCCATATGCAATCCCAAGCGAGGTCTCAATATAAGGTATCTATGTATCAATTTTCATTACAATATCTCGATGCCTTTTCAAGTTATTGAGCGCTATTTTTAATAATGGTGACCTTGACCCCAACCACCCCATATGCAATCCCAAGCGAGGTCTCGATATAAGGTATATATGTATGAAGTTTCATTAAAATATCGCGATGCATTCTCAATTTATTGAGTGGAAACTGTTTTTCTATATTTAGGAGCGGTGACCTTGACCATAACCCCACCCACCCCATATGCAATCACAAGCGAGGTCTCAATATAAGGTATCTATTTATGAAGTTTCATTAAAATATCTCAATCTGTTCTCTAGTTAGAGAGCGGAAACGAAAAGTTGACACAGCCACACCACCTACACACTCGCCAACCTGCCTGCCTAACGATATACCCCAATCTAATAACCAAAATTATTTTTCTTCGAAAAATGTGGTTAATAAAATGAACCAATAACCAACACCATTCAGTACACAGAGGCATCAGAAAGCGAATATCTGGAATATAAACACACGTTTCATCTTTACGATCACTTACACATAGTAGTTTCTTAGCTGTGGAAGTCAGAATGAAATCTGCCAAGCAGTTAATGAGGAGTAGAGTACACAAAATTTTGGGATGTAATGACAGACAGATAGACAAGTGCAATGCTTAATGCTTCCCACTTTGTGGGGACATAAATACAGTCCAACCTAGTCATCCTGGCAAATTTGATTTCAACATTTCAACGTCATTTAGACCCCAAAAAAAGTTATATAAATTGCTAAATAAAAGAGTTAAAAAAAAATGGCACACAGTAGATGATACTAGATGCCTGTTGGCAACATATTAAGCCCATTGTCAAGACAATGGTGAATATTTGTGCAAAACTGTGTCAAACTCCACCCAGAAGAATATCTGATCCAGACAAGCTGTATTATGCCCATATTTGACCTTTGACCTGTAAGCGTGACACTGACCTTTGAGCAAGGGTTACGGGTCTTGTGTGCAACATGCAATCTCCACATGGAACATTTGTGGCAAGGTATTTTAAAATTCCCTGATGAATGGTGTATTTACAGTCCAGACAAGCTGTATCATGTCCATATTTGACCTTTGACTTGTGAGCAACACGCAGCCGTCTCCACATGGTGAACATTTGTGAAAATTTATTTTACAATTCCCTGATGAATTATGAATTGACAGTCTGGACAAGATAGGGCTGATTCACAGACTCATGGACCGAACTGCAACTGTGACAACCAAGACAGACCGCAAGTGGGCGCGACAAAAATATTGCTCCAAAAACATGCATGGACTTTGGTTAGTTGGAGGTACAAATTTACAAATGCATGGCTCTTACAAAAAGAAACAAAAGCTGTTTGTAAAACAGATATGCCCCCTCTAGGTTAAAAGCAATCTTTAAAATATCATAATCCAGTTTAGTGAAGATCGATTGAAAACTGTTGGACATGGAGAGCAGAAACTGCTAACATTAAATAAATCATGGGCCACACATCTGCAGTTCCCGGGGCAATTTGCTCAATTTTCAAACTTGGCTAAGATATATGACTTCAAACATTTTCATCAAGTTTGGTGAAGGTCAGATTAAAACTGTTGGACTTTGATAGTGGAAACGGCTTAAAAGGCCAATTTCAGATAATCCAAGGACCATTACTCCACAATTCTTGAAGCGATTTGGCTGATTATCGAACTTGGCTGAGATATTATGCCCACAAACATTTTCATGAAGTTTTGGTGAAGATCGGATGAAAACTGTTGGACTTGAGAGAGGAAACGGCTAACATGGCTAAAAAGGCCAACATTAGATGATTCAAGAGCCATAACTCTGCGATTCCTGGGGCAATTTGGCTGATCATCGAACCTGGCCAAGATATTTAGTCCAAAAACGTTTCATAAAGATAGGTGAAGATCTGTTATAAACTGTTTGACTTAAAAAGTGGAAACGAAAGTAGTCGCCCGACGGACCGACCGAATGACCAACATTAGCACACACAACCATAAAACAAGAATGCTAAAAATTGTTCAAGTGAAACTGAAAACTACAAACTGTTGGTTTTATTTTTAAGTGGCAAACAAATACATATCAGGAAGCAAATTTGTACTTCGATAATTTAAAAAAAAATCAAAACTTGACAGAATGTGCAGAACTTTTAGTGTATAATTTCGCAAATGTTATATA
This sequence comes from Congeria kusceri, assembly GCA_027627225.1. Classification (NCBI taxonomy): domain Eukaryota; kingdom Metazoa; phylum Mollusca; class Bivalvia; order Myida; family Dreissenidae; genus Congeria; species Congeria kusceri. The sequence continues at coordinate 238,066 of JAPFQT010000253.1, read as the reverse complement.
ACGTATCAGGTCGTACCAGCAATAAAGACAAACAATATTTGCTTGTATGCAAAATGGATTTTCTCTATAACTCAAGGATGATTTATGTGTAATTTGGTTGAATTCTGCCTGTTTAAAGTGTTATCTGACGCACTGACACACACACGCACGCACACACACACACGATTAAATATATTTTGGACTTGGAACAAATTAAAAAAAAACACATCTGGTGGAAAATCAGGAGGCCACAAGTCATTACATAATTGTTGGGACAAGAATTCTGCCCAGTGTTAACAGACGCATATCCACTCGCACACACGATGGACGAAACACAAAATAATTAATCTTTGGCTTGGCACAGTTTCGGTTTAAAAATGTCTGGTCAGAAAGCAGGCCGTTAGAAGTCACTATATAAGGAGGTATGAGGTCACTAAATAATCATTGGACTGAAACACGCCTGTTATATGTGCAAGAAGGCATCTTGCTAAGTACCAAGAAGTTACGGAGAACCAGCACAGACCAGTAAATTTTACGGCAAAACTGACTCAAAATTATTCGCCTGAAACTTGCCAATAGTATGCAAAATTCAACTTATTACTGGCTTTCATTAAACCAAGTTATTTATGGCATTACAATGAATAAGAGACTAAAATAATGTCGTCGGACGAAATGGAAACACACCAATGAAATATCGATTATGCGAGGACATACATACATGCCCAGTTTTTTGAACTTCCACCGGTTTCAGAGAAGTTGTTACAAGTAAAATACAAAATGTTGTTAACAAACAACAGACGACAAACAACTATGACTGACCACTAGTAGCAATAGTCGTTGTTGATCTGGAAAGCAGAAACAATCACAACGCTGACAGCGTAGAAAGACTGTTGGCGATAAAAGAAACTAAAAGTATGTGAATAATGAGTGCATTTTGGCTAAAAAGGAAACAATTGTTTAAATTATGTTCAATTTTCTACCTTTAAACTTGATAATATGACTTCTTATTCAGTAGTATACAACATCATAATAACAATTTATTTGTAAGTAACAAACAACTATTTTTCAAGCTAATTAGCTATGCAAACAGAATTAAGTACATGCTAGTTAACAAGTCAATCCGCAAAGAGTCATGTAGAATAATTGCTAAAGCATGGGGGCATCGATTGTGCTTTGTAGGTGACTCAGTCAAAAGTAGGTAATACGCTGCATTCTCTCAATTTTCCATACTACAGTTTAAAATAAATACATTTCATCAAATTGTTGTCAAAATATTCAGACTAAGAATTTATAACAAGAAGTAACACTGACACAATAACTCAAAAATAACTGATGTAGCGCATTCATTAAGTGGTCTTATTCTAGGACACCCAGGTGAATATTTCTTTTACATTGAAGTAAACAACGAAAATAAGGGTGTCATTAACTTGACCTAACATTTTTAATTAATTGACTTTTTAGAAACTGTATTTGTAATAAATCACATAATTTACACGTCATATAATACACATGACATATTATCTTAAATAATTAATTAAGGCAAGAAAACATTTCAGGTTTAGATTAACTGATTCGTAGCCTGCAAAGAGAAGAACAAGTTTTCCGCGGTACCTTTTTTGGAAATAACTCTTTCAAAAGACCCTTGACTTCCACCAACTGTCTAAAAACACATTAACTTGACCCAATTATAAACCAGTACATTTTTTATCAAATGCATTATTCATAACTTGTAGGTATTTTACATTTCACAAAACAATCTAGAAGGTTTTACAAATCTTTTATCTAGCTTTGCATGACCATTTGGCTCAAAGGAATTCACTGGGGAGGGGTATCACATTTGTCAAGCTATTTGAAATATTCATGTGTTTAGTCATTTGGTTTCAAACTCGTTATAATAATTTGTTGGACCATAGACAGTTTTTAAGGCGTATAATTTCTCCCAAAGTTTTTGCTTTGTTTTCGGCTGAAAGGGTCAAAGCAACACTGATTACTTTGTATCAAAGATCTATTAAAAAACAATGTGTTTAAGGATTTATGATTGTGGGGATTGTATGTTAACGATTGTTTTACATTTCTATAACAAAAACTGTACTCATTCGCAAGAGATATGATACTATTTTCACCTCAATTACCGAAGTGGTGGTTATATACACCAATCAAGATAAGAATAAAATGGATTAATAACCAAAACAATCAGGACAGACAAACAAATTTAAACACACTTCTGTGCCCAATAAACAATACATATTTAAAATACTGTATAAGTGGTTAAGTTAGCAACGTGGTAATGTTTGTAAATTAGAATTAGAAAAAATCACAAACATTTCTGTCAGCGAAAATCACATAAAAAATTTACTTGAAAACCGATCTCAAATATGAATATGTGTACGTTAAAGTCCATATGCATAATAGCCAAAGGAAATAAAATGTTAAAAATACATAAATGTAATAAAATTAATTAATTGAAAAAATAATATTTTTAACGCTGATATTTACAACGTAACATCACGATATTCAGTTGTTCTTATTGTATATTGTTTCACGGCCTTTTGTAAACACCGCTGACAATTAGGTTAGGTTAGTATTGCAAATAACATACATCAACTGTTGGCAAACTCCATTCGGATAGCGTGCAGCACATTTTTTCATGCCCCATAGCTTTAATTTTGTTGCTAATTCAGGAAGCAAATTAACATTGTCAAGGGTGAATGCCCAATATACATGTAAGCTGATGAAGCCAAACTGTTCCTTGTTTATCTTAAGTGGGTCAAGTTGTTGTTTGTTGCACTCCACGGGTGCCAGTCACAGTAATCGCTGCTAGGGCCAAAAGTGTGTGTTTCGGGCAACGGTCTCAATCAAGAGGGCCAAAAGGCCCTACGTTGCTCACCTGAGGGGCTAAGGAACTACAGAACCTGAGGGTCTAAGGACCTACTGTTCTGAGCAAGTTTCATGAAGATTCTGCTAAAAATGTGGCCTCTAGAGTGTTCACAAGCTTGTTTTTCAATTTGGCCTGGTTACCTAGCTTTTGACCCCATGTCACCTGGTTTCGAATGTGTCTCAGATATCATATGGACAGATGTTCTGAGCAAATTTCATGATTATTGGGTTATAAATGAGTCTTCTCGATTATTCACAAGCTTTTTTCTTAAATTTGTCCTGGTGACCTAGCTTGACCCGACATGAGCTAATTTCAAACTCGTCCGAGATCTAATTGAAACAACTGTTCTGAGCAAGTTTCATGAATATTAGGCAAAAAATGTGACATCTTGAGTGTTTACAAGCTTTTTCTTCAATTTCCCCTAGTGACCTTTTTTTTTGTTTTTGACCAACCCAGTTTTGAACTCATCTGAGGTATCATTGAGACAAATGTTCTGACCAAGTTTCATGAAGATTGGGCAAAAAATGTGACTTCTAGTGTTAAAAAGCTTTTTATTCAATTTCACCTTGTGACCTAGTTTTTGACCCCGCATGACCCAGATTCGAACTCTGCCGAGATATCATAGGGACAAATGTTCTGATCAAATTTCATGAAGATTGGGCAAAAATGTGACTTATAGAGTGTTAACAAGCGTTCTCTTAAATTTAACCTAGTGACCTAGTTTTTGACCCTACATGCCCAGAAACGAACTCTGCCAAGATATCATTGGGGCAATTGTTCTGAGCAAGTTTCATGTTGATTGGGCAAAAAATGTGACTTCTAGAGTTTTCACAAGCTTATCCTATACCATATAAGGCCACCTGCCCACCCCTGGCGGCTGTGTTTTTCACCCGACCGGAACCATTTTCAAACTCAGCTGAGATGTCATAAGAACAAAAGTTCTAAGCAAGTTTCATGTTCATTGGGCAAAAAATGTGACTTCTAGAGTGTTCACAAGCTTTTCCTATAGCCATATAAGGAAAACTGCCCAACCCCTGGAGGACATGTTTTGAACGCAGCGGAACCATTTTCGAACTCCACCGAGATATCATAAGAACAAAGGTTCTGAGCAAGTTTTATGTTGATTGGGCAAAAAATGTGACTTCTAGTGTTCACAACCTTTTACTTTACCCATATAAGGAAAACTGCTCCACGCCCTGGCAGCCATGTTTTTCAACGGACCAGAACCATTTTCAAACTCACGCGAGATATCATAACAGGGATCATCCTAGCCCAAAATTTTAGGGAGAAGTGACTTCTCCTTTTGCCGAATTCAGGGAGAAGTTTATCGATAACTGACACTGGCACGGAAAGCGGCTATTTAGCCAATCAATCAATTGAATTATGTATAATTAATTAATTACAAAGACTACAACCTGTAGTAATCAAAGAGAAACACAAAATAGCTTAATAAGTTTTATTGGCATTAGAAACAGTATTTAAAAAAACAAGCACTCATGTTTATGTTTATGACATTTGATACTTACACTTCATAAGGCAGTCACTGGTTTCTTTAAAATAATGTCATGATATAAAGAGTAAATGTTACAATGTACATTATTAACGCCCTTGATATTTCTCCTTAAAACGCTACATGTTATACATCGCTCAGGTAGACAAGTACCGGTATTGTACACCATTTGGTTGTCAGCAAGCTGCACGTGGAAATCGTGCAACATAATTTTCCCGCCGTTAGTCGGCACCAGAACAAAGAACCACTAGAAAATAAAATAACGTTGTAATGGTGTCGCGTGTTGTTCAATGCTCTTGTTTGGATGACGTCATTTACTACAAAATGGAAATTATCTGTTACTTTTCACACGCGGTGTTTGTTATGATTGTGTTAATTACGGAAATGGAAAATAATTGATCAGTGTATCTTTTTGTTTTAATTTTAAATTAATTTTCAGTTCTAAGGTCAAACATAGCAATTAAGCGAACAGCAAATATTCATAGCCTGAATACAAGTTCTTTGACAGTACGTAAAACGGTAATAATAACTCTAAATGACTGTAAATTCTGGTGTAAACCGGTTAATCATTTCGCCCAGTGTGCACTCACTTTCTTGGTTCCCGACAGCCTTTGCTAATAACAAACTTACTTTAAAAGCAAGTAAGCAAAGTCGGGAACCGCAATTTGGAATAACCTTAGCCGATTGGTTGATTTATTAACACAATGCCAGGTCAGTGATGTGTAACAAATCGCTGTCTACAGATCGATTATGGATAAATGTAGCAGCGTTATCTCCACAATCAGATAGACCTGACAGTAGTGGACATACGATTAGAGGAAAAAGCAATAAGTATTGAAAATTTTCGGCGATTTTGATTTCGCTTTGATCATATCACAGGGCGAAGTCAGACACCATCGGGCGACGATTTCGCCCATGTCGCCCTCTAGGATGATCCCTGCATAAGAACAAATGCTCTGAACAAGTTTCATGTTCATTTGACAAAAATGTGGCTTCTAGAGTGTTCACAAGCTTTTTCTTTAATTTGATCTAGTGACATAGTTTTTGACCCCAGTTTCAAACTCAGCAGAGATATCATTGGGACAAATGTTCTGACCAAGTTTCATGAAGATTAACCACTAAATGTGGCCTCTCGAGTGTTCACAAGGTAGATGTTGACGACGAACGATTCATGACGCACAAAAGGTGATCACAAAAGCTCAGGTGAGCTCAAAAGTTAGCTAGGTTTGGAAATTATTTTTTTTTCCATTTTTTTTTTTTAAAGACACATTTTGGTCAAAAAACATTGAAACAAATCTAAAATCTGACGAATAGGGATTTCATGAAAAACAATCGTCGCAAAAAACTGTAGGGTTGGTTTTTTTTCGTTAGGTAGGGACAGGTTGCCCGAAACACAGAATATATAAATTTTTCTTCTGGCCTAGGCGTGACACTATGACACAACATGATATCGGAGGTTTGCCAATATATTTCCAAAAATGTCTGAATTTTTATTTCGCGAAGTTTGACACGTGGAAATATCCACTTCTACAGTATAGTTAAATATAATAACAGTAATCCAGACCAATGATAAGGGAATTTCGATCTAAACATTTTGACATTGTTTTTAGACAGATAACATTCTACTTATCAAACTTCATTGTTTTTCGTTGGACCATAAAACGTTTTAATGGCATTTTCTTTCAACTAAATTTATTTGCATTGTTCTCAACTTAAAGGGTCAAAGTAGCACTGGTTTCATTGTGTAAAACAGTTAGGATAACAATTCATTTCAAATGAGTTAATGGATTTGTGTAATGCTTCTGTGAGTTTACAATTGCTTACTCATTCTGATTTTTAGAGGGGCTGTCTGATTTTTACAATTTATTTTGGGTCGCTTTCGTTCTAACAATAATGTTTTATATAACGTAAAGAACTGTCAATATCAACAAAAACTATTTTATTTATAGAAAAAATGCAAATATATTTTCAATACAGACCCATTTATCCTACAGCTACATTTGGTTTTACATTAAAAAAATAAGAACCGCACATGTGCCAACAATCTGACTCACCGAGATGCTGTATATACATGTATACTAGTTTGTTGCACAGCAAAGTATTATTTCAGTTTTAAATTTCTCTCATGATATGCATTTCTAAACATAAGTTTTTCTCAACATTTATTATAATATTATTATAAAAATATCAGAATAGATGGATGGTTTATGTTATAATTTTCGTACAATATCCTACAGTCCCTCTTAAACTTCCCTTCACACGATAATTAAACACCCTAATGTCATTCACAGGAGATATGAAATCAATACCCCTGACTTTCTTAACCTGTGTTTATATTTTGAGCATTTTACTTTTCACTCTACTGATTCTGATACCTAGAACAAAACTTCAAATGTACACAAATACCCTGGTACAACATTAAAGAGACTGAACTCCACATGGCCTAATTGTAAAAATGAAAGAAAATTGTCAAAAATACATAATTTTCTCACATAATCATATAGAACCCATTAAACAAGAGCTGTCAGAGGACAGCGCAATTAAACTACTCGAAGTATTTCAGTTGGCACATATTTTGGATAGTGAAAAGGGCATACATTTGTTAAATATTAAATATATTTAAGTGAGGCCTTGTATAATTTATAAATTTTCGGAACAAAAGCTCTTATCACAAAGTCTATGCAAAAAGTGGACTAACCCTGATACTTGAGTTCATGACAAAGGTCAGTTCCAAGTTTCAAGTGAATAACTTACGTAGTTTTGAAGTAACAAAACTTTTGAATATAAACTTTAACCAGAAAATCTGTGTGAAAATGGGGCATAATCTGTCAAAATAAAAAGCATAGTTATGGGTAATGTTGCCCCTTGTACTAGAGTTGATGATAAAGGTTAGTTCCAAGTTTCAAGTGAATAACTTGTATTTTTAAAGTTACAAAAATTTAAATATAAACTTTAACCAGAAAATCTATGTGAAAAAGGGGCATAAATCGGTCAACATACAAAACAGAGTTATGGAGAACATGTTGCCCCTGACACTGGAGTGGATGACAAAGGTTAGTTCCAAGTTTCAAGTGAATAACTTATGTAGTTTTAAGTTACAAAACTATTGAATATAAACTTTAACCAGAAAATCTATGTGAAAAAAGGGCATACCTCTGTCAAAATACAAAACAGAGTTATACGGAATGTTGCCCTTGGTACTGGAGTGGATGACAAAGGTTAGTTGCAAGTTTCAAGTGAATAACTTATGTAGTTTTGAAGTTACAAAACTTTGAATATAAACTTTAACCAGAAAATCTAAGAGAAAAAAGGGGCATAACTCAGTAAAAAAAACAACAGAGTTATGGGGCATGTTGCTGACACCGGATTTGATGACAAAGGTATATTCCAAGTTTCAAGTGAATAACTTATGAAGTTTTGAAGTTACAAGACTTTTGAATAAAAACTTCAAACACGGACGCGGACGCTGACGCCGGGGGTAGTAAGAAAGCTCACCTATTCGAATAATAGTCTAGCTAAAAATTAGACACTTATGTTTTCTGTACCTGAAAAACAATTATTTTATATAGTTTCTTCATTTTTATCGGCCCTAAATCTATAGCGTTACCAGACGCATATGGAAGGAGAATTATTACATTTTATGTTTAGTAACACCAATTTGGCATTGCTGACTCAAACTGAGTATTGTATTCAACTATACCCGTAAAGAAAATGTAGTATTTCTGCTTTTGCAAGCAATTAATTGCTGATCCCTATAAATTTCACTGGTCAAAGAGTAAACATTTTCTCCAGTACCTAGCTGACAGTGCTCCAGATAAGCTTTTGTATTGGGGGTAATGTATGAGTACTTCTGAAAATTTGGGAGTAAACATACACTCTCCAGAATCTTGCGGGGGGAGGGGGGGTAAATGTACAGTCTATGTAGCATAAATGGTGGTTAATTTACATTGAATAAACTCTAGACTATGTGGAAAAAACTGAGTATTATATGAACATTCCAAATAATGTTAAGCAACACCATTTGAATACAACAATGTTACAAGTGAGACTTCTGAACAGTTTAAGACTTGGATTGCTAGCATAACTACTGAAACATGTGCACAGACAAGAAGACAGGCCTGTCAAAACTCACATTTTCGGTCTTATAGTCAATAAATGTTTCGTTATGTACGCAAACACAAGAAATATCGTGTGTAAATGTACACCCACATTTCTTTGCGTATATGAACACCCAAATTTTCTTTTTCTCTGCATATCTTCTGATTTTTTGTTTTGCATAATTTACATTTGTAGGTGCCTTATATGTGCCTCTGGCATCTAGTCTAACATCTTCCAGAAATAGGTTGTGAATTATTCTCAAGATAGCATAGTAGCAGACGCCGCGAAGTGGGCAACATGCGTGGGTTTATGTTTTGAACCAAAGTGCGCATATCGGTTTTGACGCTGGAGTGTTTATTTTAAACATTAATAATTATTATTTTAATAATGTTGGTATTTGAAATAAAATATGTATTTTATTTCATTCATTTCTTTTGCAAGTTCTTAAGTTTCTTCATACGTGATCAATGGGACACTTCTGTTTAAAAATATCATAATATAAAATGGTCAGTTTTGAGACCTTGTTTATATTAAACTTAGCAGTATTTTGTTACATGTCACTGGCCAATTACCGGTGTTTGTAACAAAAGATCTAGAAATCAATAAGCTTCCTTCATAGATATATTATGGAGCCCCTTGATGCTTTGCATCAATGTTTTATCTTGTACATAAAAAGTGTGAGACTTTGATTTCAATTAATGTGCTTTCAATTAACAAATCATTTATGAATGCTTTCAAGATACTACAGGTCAGATACATGTGGCTTCATGACAAAGTGCTGCTGATGCACTTGAGAGAGCCAAAGAGAGCCCAAGACTCAAAATGAAGCCATCCTTCAAAAAAAAAAGTTCATCCCATTCATCAAGGAATGCACAGCAGTAAGCCAACACAGACCCCATCCATTTTCCAAGGCTCAGATGACATGAGGGTCGATCTCAGTCAGAAGCTGCAGTTCCAAGAAATTGTTTAGACACAGCTGATACCTGAAATAGTTACTAGCTCCAAAAAGGCTAAGAAGCAAAAGGACCCGTGGAAACATACTAGAAGCATTACAGTCAAGCTGACAGTGGCGCTGGATTATGAAAATGTCAATAATGTTCAAAGTAAAGCGGCACAAAGAATGATGGTGAAGTAAAGGCATTATATTTGCCAATGTGTAATGTATCACCCCTACCTCTCGGTGAACATCACAGTCTAATTATTAAGGGAAAGTGCAGCACTAAGCAAATCGAATAATTGTTTTTACTAACAAAAAGCTGAAGATCTTAACGGAGGCAGTAAAAAGTGTTTTACTATTTGTTACTAAGTGGGGATCACTGGTCAATGGAAAGAAAGTTTTCTCAAGCAAATGAAATAAAGAGTGTAAGTATGACCTATGAAGACATATGGCATCATTACCAACAGAGAGGGTGGCAGCCCTTGAACTTCCCAGTCGAGGTTGGCTGCAGGGGCTGCATTACAGGTGCCGTACAGAGAATGCTAATTCCTTGGGAATTGTCGAACAATAGTAAAAGACAACTGTTTTAATGTTAGTGTTGAACAGCAAACACTGCTTAAAAGAGCTCCAGCTGGCTGTGGTACAAGAGGAATGTCAGTAGCTGGAAGCCAACCACATTACAACATTATCACCCTACCATCCTGTACATGTCCTGTGATTAAAAGGGTGAAACAAACTTGACTGCATGATGGTTTCTAGCTGGGTAGAACCTCAGAGTGCTATGGAAGTTAATGAAATCTGTAATTGATTCAAAGAAAGTATTATTTGTAAGAAATGCTCAGCACAGAAATTGGGTTCCACAATGGACAGAGCAGAAGGATGAACTGATGATGTGATATATTAATGCAACTGGAATACCTGAGGGATAACTGTGAACTAAACCTGAATTGCTGTCTTTAAACTATTAATGGACATAGATAACCCAACATTTATTGGTCACTGCATGGCCATTGCAGCACCTCATAGAAATTGTAACATATCAGTCTGTGTTAATATTGCCCCCTTAGAATTTCAGCTTGAGAATGGATGTACTAGTTACACTGTAAATACAAGAGAGTCATGAGGGTTGTATATTGTTCACCTGGCTCAGCCGCATGATGTGATCAACCCTCATTTGAAACTGATCTAGATTTCAGCAAGATAATAACTTTGACAATGTTGAAACATGACCTGATAAAAAATGAAGCTTTTAAATTGTAAACAAGCTTTGTATGGTAAACCTAGTTAACATAGTTTTTTACTCCACATTTGATAATATTCTATTCAAACTTGACCGAGATTGTGTTGAGGTCATGAAGCTGACCAAACTTTAATCTGCTGTGACCAACCAATCCGATGAAAAATGTATCACTTTTATAGTATTTGTTTCTCAACCTGCATGATCCATATGTAAACTACCAAGCTTTTATCAAGGATATCAATATAAAATTTTAACATAAAATTATGTAGGTGAAATATAAAGCTCCTGGTCGATAAACAATCTGTTCACGTTATTTACCCTAGTTGTTCACTCCACATAATCCTTTTTGAATTTGACCTGTCACCTAGATTTCGTTACCTGATACCACAATAAATTTTCAACCTGATCATGTTACAAATAAAGATGCTAAGGTATATTCCTTCATATTATTTGACCTAGTAACCTACTTTTCATACCAGATGATTGATTCATGCTGAAATTTGACCCACATTTAATTGAGCCAAATATTAAAACACAATGAAAACTGTGACTTGTATAGTATCAAGTGTAGACGACAAATGTGGAGAGTCCAGTGATCCTGACAGTTAATCTGGCATTATGTGCCTAGTGAACAAGTCAGTATTTTGAAGAAATTATCAGCTTAATAAACAGACGCACAACAAACAGACTGCTATGATTACAAAATAAACAAGAGGGCCAAAATGGCCCTGGGTTGCTCACCGGAGTTTAATCAATCATTTTGGCTCGTTAAAATGTAATCGCGTGTTAAAGGGGATATATATGATTTCAAAATCAACATTTCATTGTTTTAATATTTTCAACAACACAAATTAGTGGACGAATATAATCAAGGAAAGTTAAAATAAAATAAAAATACACCATTATATGTACCATATTTCATATGCTTTTTTAATGAACTTCTTCGTCACAACAAATTTATTCATAGCATAACGCAGATACCGATACGTTTAATCATATTTGTGGCAGAAACATGTGTCGTTTGAACACATCTGCACAGAACTTAAGTCAACACGCATCAAATATCTGAGATTTCCCAATATAGTACATGTCTAATGTACATGAATGAGTTATCGACTAGAAGAGGAAAAGTATTTCAACGGTGTAAAGCTCTAATTTAGAAGATTTTAGAATATCAGTTTTTCTGAACTTTCATTCTAGTTTGTTATTCATCAACATTTTATCGGTTTAATTTTACTTTCTTATGTTTCTATAAAAATTTGACGAGATCGTACATACCCTTTTAACTTTGAAATAATGTTGACAACAGTTGTAAACAATGGACCACTGACACCCATTTTTGTTAGCAAATCAATATAATTTGAAGCAATGTGGTAGATAGTCACCCAAAGAACATTACTGTGAACTTATTTCGAAATCAAGAAAGTGGTTTCAGACAAGAAGCCGTATTATAACTAAAACTCCGCGAGTCGGATGTGTTGCCTGACATCGGATAGCATACGTGAATCCAAATGAAGAAGCACTTGAGGTTAATTAATGCTCAATTTTTTTTAAACAGATTTATTGAAATCTAGCTAATTGCAAAGAAAAGACTAATTAAAACCAAAAATGCGACACAAAAATAAGTATGAAAATTTACAAACAGCAATAACTCAGAAAGTATGAGGTGCAGAGTAACGGTTCGTGTGCACTGCACTTCCTCTCAATGAGATCTATCTACCTATGAAGTTTCAAGTTGATAGCTTCCATAGCCTTAGAGTTATGCTCCAGACAAAAATTAAAATGAAAATAAACAAAGGGCAATAACTCCAAAAGTATGTAATGCAGAGTAACGGTTCTTGTGCACTGCGCTTCTCCTCAATGATATCTATCTACCTATGAAGTTTCAAGTTGATAGCTTTCATAGTCATAGAGTTATGCTCCGGACAAAAAAATAAGTATGAAAATAAACAAAGGCAATAACTCCAAAAGTATGAGGTGCATAGTTACAGTTCTTGTACACTGCACTTCCCCTCAATGAGATCTATCTACTTATGAAGTTTCATGTTGATAACTTTAATAGTCTAATTATGCTCCGGACAAGCGAAAGGGGACGCCGACACCGCCAACACAGCCGACGCCGCCGACGACAAAAGTAGCACCTATATGTCGCCTAGTCAGGCGACACAAAAACTGTCCAGTCCCCTGGTGGCCATGTTTTTAACGAATCAAGATAATTTGAAGAAATCTGGTAGATTGTCAGCCAAGGAACTTTTCTGTGAAATGGACTGAAAATCTGTAGTGACCCTGTTGTTTCGGACAGAAAGATTTTCAAAAGTTACTATATAGCAAGGATGTCATTATTAACCGATTGCCGATCAAATTCATCATTTAAAATCGAGAGAAAATCTGTTGTTTTGTTCACGAACTTTAAAATTGTGATTGATACTATCCCTAAGGAGACCCCTTGACCCCTGGCCATATCGCTTATATTTTGATAAAAATCGCTAGTTTCATTTGATTATGATAACCCTGATAAAAAAAATTAGTCATATTAGGAAAACTGCTGCGCCCTCTGGCAGTGATGTTTTTTAACGAATCAAAATGATTTGAAGGAATTTAGAAGAGCTTCTGTGAAATTATTATAAAATTCTGTAGAGGGTTTTAAACAAGAAGATTTTTAAAGTTTTCAATATAGCCATACAAGGAACAATGCCATGCCCCGTGGCGGCCATGTTTTTCAATGAATCAAACAGATTTGAAGGAATTTGGTAGAGGAACATTTCTGTTGAAACTCAGAAAGTGGTTTCGGAGCAGATTTTTATGATTTTCCAGTTTTTAAGCTTTCGGTTGCCAAAGCAACCAGAGTTTTCCATATATTCAAATGAATTGACGGAATTTTCGAAAGGACCATCCCTGGAACATTCCTGCCAAGTTTGGTTGAAATCCGCCAAGCGGTTTCAGATAAGTTGTTTAAGTAAATTGTTGACGAAGACGACGGACGACGACAATAGATGCCAGACGGTAACTGACCAGAATATCTCACCCTTGAGCACTTCGTGCTCAGGTGAGCTAAAATGTGGTGTAATTGAGACAGAGCAGGGGTGGTGGAGAAACAATTCATGGACATACAGAACCCAATATTTATTGGTCCCTGTATGGCCCCTATACAAACTAGTCATTGCAACCAAAAAAAATCAGTGTCAATATGTTAAAAATCAGTTTCACGTACGAGTTTCATAATGGCCGAAAGTGCTCACCTGAGTACTGACAATGATGGATACCTTTTAATTATATCAGTTACACAATCTAGCCTATTTCCAAACTTTTATATTTTGGTCATACTTAACTGTTCAAATTTATTAAAGCGGCAGTCCATAGAATATACTGGTAGTTCACTACATCTTCAATTGGCATTATTTCTAATGAACGTTCACGATGTTTACTGAAAACTGTTTCTTATTCACCAGCTATTGCAAACAGAAACTATATGATAAAAAATTACAAAAATGTTATTACTTTATTGATTCCAATGCAGTTGTTTGTATTTTGATTGTAAGATGTACATAAGAAAGGATTTCTGCAAAAGTTTAATTTTTATTACATATTTCTGGACAGCTGCTTTAATCTGGATAAAAATTGTAATCCCAATTCCCCCTGCAATACATTATGTTGCCAAAAGAATGACAATGCAGGTCAAGTCCCTGTAACAAATGGTGCTCAGGTGAGCTAATAAGCACATGAAGAATTGCTATATAAACTATAATTTAACTACAGGTATTATGTTTAAATACATATCTTATTTAAAACAGGAGGTGCATGCTGGTACAATATTGTCCACCTGCTTTAGTAACATGATGTGTTGAACCATGATAACACCTTGACCTAAATTTAGAACTGATCCGACAAACTTGTAAAAAAGCTGTTTGACTTACTTCAACCTAGTGATCAATTTTTTCATCCACATTTACCACGCGTGTTAGAGTCCATCAAGCTGACTAAGTTCTTCCATAAATGCCTACTAACACTAAAGTTTCATAATGATTGCATAAACACTTCTCAAACTGTTGTCTGCACAAACTAAAGAGGCCGCTGCCACCTCAAAAGTAGCCCAAACAGGTCGCCTTTTCAGGCGACACAAAAAATGGAATGTTCAACCTAATACCTTACAAGTCACATTATGATGTAATCTAGATCTACGGTTTAATGCTCTAAGAGTACATTACATGATATAGAAGGACCAAAATGAATTAAGGTTAAAAGATGTGGAATTTTGGTAGATCCAGGATATTTATGCTTATTTATCAGATGTTTATATAAGTCCAAATAATTAGACGTTATTAGTGGATTCTGAGCTATTTTTTGTATAGGCAGAATCCACATTACGTCTTAACTGTTAATGCTAATTTCCAGTAGCAAAGCAATCTCACATGAACTTACGATTTTTCCGCGTAGCTGTCTAAGGTCACTTTTGACCTAGATTTCTGGCGATAATTTCATGCAGCGGGAAAACTGAATGCCAATAGAATTGGGCAAATTTTCTAATTTAAGGGAATGCAAACTTACAACGATGGTTTGATGTCTACCAACAACTATTGCATATTTTTGGAGGATTAGAATTTACATAATTGTTTGCATAAGCGATTCAAATAAAGTTATAACCAAATCTTCAACATACGCTCCAGGACTGAACATACTTATGCACATAATGAAATAATTATTTCGTTTAGCCTACATCAGTGGCACGCTCTATAAATAGCAATTATACTGATCTTATTGGTTGACCGATATCTGAGAAATATTGGCGCTGTACAACGTTTCGGAGCCATACGTACATTTTTGGCAAAGATCGGTATGAAATGGTCTTTTCTAGCATATTCAACACACTCCAGATACAGGGTGCATCATTCTAAAAATAGCGCGCAGTAAAGCTATGCTAATATACATTTATCAATTTAGCGTCCGTATAATCATAAACCCGAGAATTTCAATAAATGGGGAATCTATATTTATAAACTTACTGTGCATCTTAATTTATATTTGAATTGCGGTTGGGTTTTATTAAGAAATATTTATAATTGCACCTTTCTATCAAATTCTCCAGCATATGTTATTCAATCTCTAAAAATATTTAACATCTTTCTATAAATAAAATGTGGTGAAAGAAGTCTCGTAATACGTCAAAATATTGTTTAAGTTACTTTTACTTCATTTGCATGAGTATGTTACAGTCCATAAAATCAAGCATTATTATGGAATAAACAATAAAACTTTATGAACAATAATAATGCGTATTGTTGTTATTACAATCCCTGTGTTTAATAAATAAATTATTTTTTAAATTAATACATGTAGAGTAGTTAGTTACGTTTAGATCGTAAGGTTTTATATTTACAGTTATAGCTAGGCAATATTTGTAGATTTTAGACAGAGAACACTTCAGTTAACAAAATTATACTTTTCTCTATTGAGAATTACTAACAATTGCTAACAATCACGCAGATTAGATCCCCAGTCACTGATTGTGTTCACTCAACCAATTTAATCCATAACGATTTATCACGAAACTTCACATTCGGTTCGTGACTTTGAATGTGAAACATTCAACATATTTTATATATTTAATATTTATTAAATATATTTCAGGTAACTACTATTTTCTATTATTTTATATTTTTGCATTGATTGTATTTATGAATTGTTAAGTATTATATATGTATTATATAATTAATTTAATTTAAATCCAATTGTTAACCTATTGTAAACAATCCGTCGGTTGTTATATATGTATTTGAACATTCGGTTCGTGACTTTGAATGTGAAACATTTAACATATTTTATATATTTAATATTTATTAAATATATTTCAGACTTTTATTACTATTGTGTTGTTATTCGCAACATGATAGGCGGTGACCCACACCCGTATCATACATAAATCGAACACCGGCAACAAAATGGCGCCCAACGTGGGGCTCGAGTTTCAGCGTGACCGTCCACGTTGAATCCGGAAACTTCACGTCAACGTTATTCCGACGTTGACCCGTGCACGGCACATCTTAAAGGAACATTTCCAACTTTATTGTGACGGTGATTCATACACGTCACTGTACATATACAAGGATCCATGGACTTGCTAGCGACCGTTCGTACGTACGTAGTGTAGTCAACTAGTGGCCCGGGAACTCTTATCACGTTACGCGTACGCCGTGGCGGAGGACTTCACGTTTTCTCTGGAGAACATGACCGGATTCTTTACTGGACATTAAGTGAAATGGACAGTGGATCATTAGTTATTATTTTGTGTTTTGTTGTGTTTTTCATTGCCGACGGATTGGTGAGTCACATTTTGTATATTGTATATTGTTTTAATTTAATTGCGATTTGAATGCCAATTATATACTAAGTTGACTTTATCTAATTTATATTTACAAATATACACAGTTTTATTCAAATTCTATTATTGTCATAGATCTCGGCTAAATCTCAGTTAAGTTACGTTGTCAACTTGGTGTGTAATAACGTAAAAAAAAAAAAAACACCATTTCTCAGACATATTACTGTACAATTGTCCTATATTTTTTTATAAATATCAATTATCGTATTATCTTATATACTGTACAATATTATTCACGGAACACTCGAGCATTAATTCCGTGTAACCAACTTACTGTGAAATCACATAACAAAGATGATCTTTTATCTAACACTACTAATAACTAAGTAGCAGTTTAAGTATCGCTATGTAGTAGATTAGTGTACACTTATTAGAAACGTTAATTTTTTTATCAGTCCACAAATAAAACCTAATTCAAACAATATAGTGAGGTTATGACACAACGTGCAAGATTGATCTATTAATTCCTAGACCGGTCAGATAAAAAGAGATATTCGTAATAAAGTATGCACGTTATTTCGAATTGAATCTGCTAAAAGGCCTACCGCGCGATCGAAAATCACACGCGATTACTCGAGAGTAGATAGTATCGATTATATTGAATAATCGAGAACTTTACTTTCCGATAACCGAACGTCGATACCGTGGGTTTTATGTAGCGACTGCTGCGATAGTAAAATTGGCGCAGTGTTTACGCGCTTGACTTGCACGCTGGTCGTTGGAGTTCGAATCCCATCGAAGCCGTACGAAGGTCAATTATTAGGACTTTTCATTGTAAAATTGAAGCCACATTATACATGCTTAGAGGACAAATTTCTCGTCAAATGAAATAGTGAACTAAGCTTGTAACACATAATCAAGCGTATTGTCAATAACTGAATAATTGAACGTTTCAGTTACTGATTAGTTGAAGCAAAAAGAAAAGAAAGGGGAAGTAACTGCTACAGCATTAAACGGAAGTAGTACAGCACTACCGGTAAAGGGCAGATAATAAGGACTGGTGAAATACGCAATTATTCTTTTAAAAAAAGGGGGGGAGATAATATATCATGAGTATTGAGCATCTAACTCGCTTGTAAATATAACATTAAATTTGTATATTTGGACGTGTGCTGTTGAATTGTTTTTACATTTGTGTAGTTTAATAGGTTAGAATAGTTAGAATAGAATAATCATTAAATTAATTACGTGCACGTATAGACAATATCTTTGCAAATATTAGTTACCAAGTATAATATAGTAGTACCATAAAATAGTGATTATGGCAGAAGGTGGAAAGTCTTATAACTTGCGCAAATCTACAGACGATTTGAGAAACGAACAAGATTTGATCGATGATAAAAGACAAAGAAAACGAGAGTTTGAACTTGATCAGAGAAAGA
Organism: Congeria kusceri; assembly: GCA_027627225.1. Lineage (NCBI taxonomy): Eukaryota > Metazoa > Mollusca > Bivalvia > Myida > Dreissenidae > Congeria > Congeria kusceri. The sequence goes on along the minus strand of JAPFQT010000253.1, from coordinate 219,666 downwards.
CAAAAGATGCTGAACTAGAAATGTTCAGAAAGCAGAGAGAAAAGCTCATTTAGAGAGAAGGAGGGGTAAAGAAAAGACACATAGAATCGCTGATGCAGGAGGATACGAACACGGTGACCTGTTCAACGTGACCATCGAAACACAGAAGCTGGATGAGAGATTGGAACAGCTTCGAATGGATGGAGTTTTGCAGACATCTACAGACAGACGCGCATCCAATGAAATACAAAGTGGCACAGAACAAATGGAAGACTTAGAGAGAAGTTTAAGACTATTAGAAGAGCGTGTTTTGCAAGAAACAACGCCGAAACACATACATCAACATGAAGCTAGTTATGATAGACAATCACTCAAGATGAAGCAGGATATAGATAGAAAGGCACAAGAGATAGAACGACTGATGTCGTTATTAGAAGAGAAAGAAAGAAACATGAAGGTTAGAGAACTCGAATTTCAGAAACGAGAGAAAGAATTACAGGCTAAATTGTCCAAAAGTGAGTTTCACATGGTTCAGTATGAGAATAGACTAGAACAACTACAAGAAAGAACGTCACAGAGGTTTGAAGAAATGGAAATGCATATGAGAGAAAGAGAAGCAGCGCTGATTGAGCAAGAATCGAAACAAAGGTTTATTACTAACCTCGAAGCACGGGATAGTCATCACAAGAAAGAAAATTTCAAATTATTGGAATTAGACAGAAAGATAAAAGAACTTGAACGACAGAAGAGCGAACTCGCAAACAGCTATAGAGAACCACATGATTGGTCAAGGACTACTGAAACAGAGCCAAAAGATTTATCTATCAACATTAATTTAGCGCCATTCTCTGGCAAGGAACCTGTTCCTAAACACGAGGCATCTTTCGAAGAATTCAAGCTTGAATTTGAAAGTATTCAACATATTTACTCAGAGCAAGTATTAAAACAAGCCTTACGCAAGTCACTGAGAGATCAAGCTAGAAAATGCATGTTACATATCGGCACGTACGCAACCGTGGAACAAATTATGCAGAATTTGGAAGAGAATTTCTGCAATGTAGCTAGCGAAGACAGTATTTTGTCAAAGTTCTTACTTGCTGAACGAAGCATGACGAATCAGTCGTTGAATGGGGGCTAAGATTAGAAAAAATGCTTTTACAGATTTCAAGAAAGACTAGAATGCCTGAAGCAGAAAGAAACGCTAAGTTGAAGAATAGATTCTGGAGAGGCCTGAAAAGTGAAGAATTACGTCAAGCGACACGAGTTCACTTTGAAAGCTCCATGACTTATGAAACGCTAAGAAACAAGGTCAGAGCAGAAGAATTTGAGATTCAGCTACAACGAGAAAGAAATGGCTCACGACCGAAAATGACGAAGATAAACCAAGCGTCAGTGGATACGGAATTCACAAGTACATCTGACATGATAGCGACTCTCATGAAACAGATAGAAGCATTAGACAGGAAAGTTGATGACATGAAATTAGGTCAGTCATCTACAGAAACGCTTGACATAGACAGTTCCAAACCACAAAGAGGTGGATACAGAACTTGGCGGGGTCGAGGATATGGTTACCGCAACAGAAACAGAAACAGCGAAGACACGAATACAACAGACAACCATGAAGGTCATAATCCCAATCCTTTAAACTAGCCGATGTCTCCATTGCGGGTCAAATCGGGGACACTAATACAAAAGACCCAAAACCTTGAAAATTACCCTTTTTATAAAGATTGATTGGCCATTCAAATGAATCGGAAATCATGTTGAACGGTATATTGACACCAGCATTAATTGATAGCGGTGCAATGATTACAACGGTGAGCCAAAGCTTTGTTGCACAGCTACAAGAAACACCACAAATACATGATTTAGAAGAATTTAAAATATCGATTAAAGGGGCCGTCGAGAATGAAATTCCTTATATTGGTTATATAGAAGCCGAAATAAAAATACCCCACATTTCTGATCACACATATGATGTACCTGTTTTAGTAGTCCATGATACAGAATACAACCTACAAGTCCCCGTTATTGTAGGCACAAACCTCATTCGGCTATTAAGCCATGTATCAGAAAATAAGTTACCAACAGTATGCAAACAGCGTACATGTCTATTTTTGCGCAATCACCTCAATGTTTGGTACACAGCACTAACAAGAAAGGTGTACAAATACCTCCATATGAAACCATTACAGAATCTGGTTTTGTATGCAAGACTACTGAGTTACAAGGTTTAACGGCTGTAACAGAACAATCGTCAATTGCATCACCAAGAATTGGTGTTTGTCCACGTGTTGTTTCCTTGGAAAACCCTGGTAAAACGGCCCGTGTACCAGTGAAAATTTTTAACATGTCCGCCAAAACAATATTAATAAAGCCAGATTCTGTTTTGTGTCAATTACAAGATGTAAAGGTATTGAGACCATGGTGTCCAGAAACGTGCGACAACACGTATAATACACCAGTTGAGTCAAAATCAAAAACGAAACAAAATAGTAAACCATTAAATAAAAACGATTTTCTTGACAATATCAATGTAAAATTGAGTCATCTTGACAACGAACACAAAGGAACCATTGAAAATCTGTTGTGGAAATGGCACAATGTCTTTTCACAAGGCCCATTAGATATTGGGAGCACAGATCTGGTTAAACACGAAATAAAGCTGGAAAACAGCGAACCATTCAAAGAACCGTACCGACGTGTTCCACCGGGACTTATTAACGAGGTCCGGGAACACATACACGAGATGTTGGACATGGGAGTTATAAGACCATCACAAAGTCCGTTTTCCTCAAATGTTGTAATTGTCCGGAAGAAAGACGGTACAATTCGCTTCTGTATCGATTACAGGAAGTTGAATTCGCGCACACATAAAGATGCGTACCCTCTCCCGCGCATTGATGAAACATTACAACTGCTATCCGGTTCAAAATATTTTACAAAACTCGACCTCAAATCAGGATACTGGCAGGTCGAAATGGCCGAACAAGATAAGGAAAAGACTGCTTTCCAAGTAGGCTCATTAGGGTTCTATGAATGTAAAAGCCTTCCATTTGGAATCTGCAACGCTCCAGCAACCTTTCAAAGGTTGATGGAACGTTGCACGGGCGAGCTCAACCTCATAGACTGTCTTATATACTTAGACGACATCACTGTGTATTCTGCCACAGTTCCACAAATGGTAAATCGACTAGAAGCCGTTTTTAAACAACTAGAAACACACAATTTAAAGCTTAAAGCTTCAAAATGTGATTTTTTATGAGTGAGGTTAAATATCTAGGCCATATAGTCTCTTCAGAAGGCATAAAAACAGACCCCTCTAAAATCGAAGCTGTGTTGAAATGGCCAGTGCCACAGAATGTGAAAGAGGTACGAAGTTTTCTCAGATTCGCCGTCTACTACCGACGATTCATTGCCAACTTTGCCTCTATTGTCCGTCCACTTAATAATTTATTAAGTGAGAACCCTGACAATCGAAGCAAACACAAAACTCGTAAGCCCAAAATTGATGCTTTTAAGTAGGGCGATATTGAGCAGGCTGCCTTTGACTTAATAAAGTCAAAGTTAACTACAGCACCAGTTTTGGCATACGCTGACTACAATAAACCATTCCGATTGCACACCGATGCCTCTACTACCGGTCTTGGTGCGGTTTTATATCAGGAAGACAGAGTTGTTGCATATGCAAGCCGGAGTCTGAAACCCGCCGAGCGCAACTATCACTCAAGTAAATTGGAATTTTTAGCCCTTAAGTGGGCTATCACTGAAAAATTCCATGACTACCCATATGGCATGCAATTTGAAGTTTTTACAGATAACAACCCCCTGACCTACGTTCAAAGTACAGCCAAACTTAACGCTTGTGGTCAGAGATGGGTTGCCTCCCTTGCCAATTACAATTTTAAAATAAATTACCGTTCTGGCAAGCTCAACATTGAAGCCGATGCGCTCTCACGCCAAAGACCTCAGCAGACACTCAGTGACGAAAGTAACATATCATCAGATGAGAGTTCACACATGTTTACAACTCAGTGTAAACAAGTTGAACCATGCGTTTTACAAGCTATATTAGCTTCAACAACCCAACCCACAACGCAATTTAACGCACCGGATACAAACATATACGATGTGGCTCAGGTATTTGACGACAATGATTCGGTATCAGGTCAGAATGCCGATACCGCAACACATCGTATTAAAGATTACGTTGCTCGTGAGCAAATGCCGTCTGTCGAGCAGATAAAACGTATGACGCCGACAACAAGAAAATATCTGAGACATTTCAAGAAATTGTCTCTTTCAAATGAGATTCTGTATCATTCCGCCAATATCCAAGGGGAGACAATACAACGAATTGTCCTTCCTGAATCAGGTCGTCGCTCTATGTTCAGAGCATTGCACGACGATCTAGGACATCAAGGTCGCGACCGCACACTTTCACTCTTAAAAGAGCGCTTTTATTGGCCAGGAATGGACAATGACGTATCCGACTGGATACATAAGTGCGAACGTTGTGTAAAAAGCAAAGTTCGGCCATCTCGCGCTACAGGGCTTGTAAATATAAGTTCATCATACCCCATGGAACTGGTATATATCGATTACTTGTCTTTAGAAATGTCCAAAGGTGGGTATGAGAACATACTAGTGATAACCGATCACTTCACTCGGTACTCACAGGCTATTCCGACCCGTAATCAAATGGCCCGAACCACTGCTAAAGTGCTGATGGACAATTTCTTTGTGCACTACGGCTTTCCTGAAAAACTCCATAGTGACAGGGGGCAAAATTTTCTGTCACGAGTTATCCAAAGATTGTGTCGTATTGCTGGTATTAAACGTACCCGAACCACTGCGTATCACCCTCAAGGGAACGGACAATGTGAGCGATTCAATCAAACCCTCTTACAAATGTTACGGTCACTTGAACCAGATCTTAAGTCAGACTGGAAGTCTGCTATTCCGTCTCTCGTTCACGCATACAACGTGACACGTCACGAAAGTACGGGATTCGCCCCATACACATTGATGTTCGGCAGATCACCTAGATTAGCGATCGATGCAGTATTGGGTCTAAAACGCCAAAATATAGAAGGTTCATCCCCTTCCCAATACATGAAAATGCTAGAAACGAACCTGAGAAATTCGTACAGTGTTGCAAATCGCCAAGCTCAAAATAAAGGTAATAAAGCAAAAGAATATTATGACAAAAAGGTCAAATACGCAAAACTTGAATGTAGAGATCGTGTATTACTACGTAACTACAGTTTGCGGGGTAAAAACAAAATTGCCGATGTCTGGGATGAACATCCCTATGTGGTCATTTCGCAGCCAGACCCCGACATACCTGTTTTTCGCATTCAACGCGAAGACGGGAAAGGCGACGCGAAGACAGTTCATCGGAACAGTTTGATAAACAGTTTGCCGATATGCAGATCGTCTTCATCCGACTCGATACGGAGCCTAGTATCGGACCGACTAGATGTTCGAGATAGCCAAGACGACGCCGACGTCAAGACATCAATGTCAGGCAGTACCGACACGTCTGACAGAGAGTCACCAAACTTACCATACCGACCGCCGCACAAGAGGAAACCTGGAGAACCCGGAGTACTTCCTCGTAGATCTACCAGGATGACACACAGACCCGCGAGATTCACATCCGGCGAGTACATATTAGAACACAACGTGGCTACTGTACCGACCGTGTGTGAGATATTTGTGTAACTAACTATTTTGAGATGAAATTGATATTCAACAGATATGTTTCAGACGACAGAGTGTTTTGTTTCAGTGTTAATTATGCATTATAAATTCTGGAAAAAAAATAAATAAAATAGTATGTTTATTTTGTAAACATCACTGATTATAGGATAATTGATATACCATTTTTAATGTATTTTACAATACGGATGTATCATGTAATGTCATTCTTTAAATATTAAACTATTATTCTGAATAACCTGTATATTGTTTGTTTAATGTGAACAAACATGTTATTTTATTAATTATAAATGTGTATTACATAATACAATTTAGTAAAATGATATAATGAAAAGATGTCGAGGACGCCATCTTGTCGGAGAGGGGAAATATGTTACAGTCCATAAAATCAAGCATTATTATGGAATAAACAATAAAACTTTATGAACAACAATAATGCGTATTGTTGTTATTACAATCCCTGCGTTTAATAAATAAATTATTTTTTAAATTAATACATGTAGAGTGGTTAGTTACGTTTAGATCGTAAGGTTTTATATTTACAGTTATAGCTAGGCAATATTTGTAGATTTTAGACTGAGAACTCTTCAGTTAACAAAATTATACTTTTCTCTATTGAGAATTACTAACAATTGCTAACAATCACGCAGATTAGATCCCCAGTCACTGATTGTGTTCACTCAACCAATTTAATCCATAACGATTTATCACGAAACTTCACATTCGGTTCGTGACTTTGAATGTGAAACATTCAACATATTTTATATATTTAATATTTATTAAATATATTTCAGGTAACTACTATTTTCTATTATTTTATATTTTTGCATTGATTGTATTTATGAATTGTTAAGTATTATATATGTATTATATAATTAATTTAATTTAAATCCAATTGTTAACCTATTGTAAACAATCCGTCGGTTGTTATATATGTATTTGAACATTCGGTTCGTGACTTTGAATGTGAAACATTCAACATATTTTATATATTTAATATTTATTAAATATATTTCAGACTTTTATTACTATTGTGTTGTTATTCGCAACACGAAAGCTGGTGACCCACACCCGTATCATACGTAAATCGAACACCGGCAACAAGTACACTATTTGCGAAACTAATGATGCGTATAGTATATTCAGCGATTTTTTTCACTGCTTTGGGATTGCGTCCAGTACCGCTCAAATTGGTAATTTCCGAACGTGAAAACTTGCAATTGGGAACAATTTAAAAAATAAATATAATTAGTATATAATTAATAAACATCTTAAACTGGAGTTTTATTGGTTGAATTCGGTATTTTAATGGTGTTTATCTATTCACATACAAGTTAGTTCATAATTTACAGCCATAATTACAATGCCTATCTACATGTAGTCGGCATTTTGTTACTTCTGATTTGGGATTTTGTTTCTTCCTATTGGGAAAAATAAACCATATTTGGCATAGGGGGTGGGTCCGTTTACCCGACCCTGTTATGTAACGAAAAAATCACTCTATATTATATAACATAACTATGTACACTCGTCTGATATATAATACTTTTCAATCATTCCCGCAATTTATTTCTGACAATGCTAATTTGTTAAATTTGCCAGACAAATTCATGTAACAATTATAGTAACGTAAATTACTAGCATTTAAGTTAGTCATTTTGCGCTGCACGCATGATTGCCATGCCCCTTTTTTGACCTCACCCCGCCCCTTCTAAAGTCTATATGTAACACTATTTCATTTATCACCGGTGAAAAGATGGAAGTATGATCGGTTTATTCACGGTACGGAAATTATTTATGTTTGAGTTTATCTCAAATTAATTTTTTGTCCGATAAGTTTTCTTATGGTGTCCGAAAAATCTATAATCCGAGAAGTCTCCTTAGTGGGGACCAAAAAAGCTAGGGTCTGAGAAGTCACGTACCTGATCATCTAGTCCCTCTTGTTTCGGGTAAAAAATGACATCTCAATATTAATTTCAGCGCCGATTGTCTTTATTAACGACATTTCTTGTTCTGGTTAAACTTCAAAATATCAACAGTATCATGCATATAATGATGTTATTAATCCATATTGTAGAAGAAAACAGCACATAAATCAAGCAATTATCAACAAAATATTGTAATGTTATCAAATAAACTACACTCACCTGTAAGGGGTTGTGAAAGTGGTCAAACCGAGTTCGGTTTTAAACAAAATCTTTTAATAGTGGACACAGCTTTCTACTGCGCAGATGGTAAAATATTTTGTCTCAAGATTTGATTCTATAGCCATATGCGATCCATATTTTGACTGACCAATGAAAAAGCAGTATTCAAGTTTCACATTACTCAGTGCAATATGGAGGACTTTACATAGAATTTGAACAGTGCATTTGTTTAAGGATAAGGATTAAGTGTTAAAGTAAGTTTTATGTTGACTTTTTGGCATGCAATTGGTAAATTAATGTTTATACATAACGTTGAATCATTGTTAAATGAACAATGAATGATAAAATATGAAATTGCAGCTAGAAAAGCTTCCGACACCGACCTCAGATATATATACATTATCAACCTGATCAAGATTAATCACTCTTTGTAAAATGTACGATGTGGACAGTGCACGAATCTCACTACACAAAGGGAGACAATCCAGTCAGTTGTTTATACTTTACATGTCTGTGACAGGCGAGTTACGTCCCTTGTGTTGATTCCAGCATTGCAGAACGTTTCTTTTCTATCGAGTCATCACAGCTCGTACTTTGAAGAATATGCACCACGTCTAACGTTGCAGAAGTATAATGCTTATGTGAATCAGACACATTCTAGTTATTAGACGAATTTAAATGCAAGTTACTGGATCCATGTGATCGTACCACCTTCCTGGAACCGCTAATGTAAACCCCGTCAAAGCATCCGTATGCGCGCGCAACTAGTCAATCCCTAAAACAAATACTAGTATTAGGCCGGTATTCCATGTTTCCGTTTTGCGACTGCGTCATCCGACTGCGTTCGTCCGTTAAACGGTAAACACACGAGAAATGTCTTTAAAAAAGACAATCGGCGTTGACAGTAATAGGTATATTGTGATATCATTTTTACCCTAAACATAATAAAAGAGGGCCACGATGATCGGTTACGTAGCTTCTCGGACCCCAGATTGTTCGGTCCCCACCTATATAAGAGGATTCCAGCTATTTCGGACATTACAAGAAAACTTCTCGGATCCCAAAATTAATGTGTGCTTCATTCAATAATTATTAATATATGTACCGTGAATAAACCGATCATACCACCCCATGTTTTCACCAGTGATACATGAATAACCTAAATAATTTACATAAATTTGTCAGCCAAATATAACAAATTAACAATGTACGAAAATAATTCCGGGAATGAATGAACATTATTTCGTGTCAGACGCGTTTAGTTATTCTTAAGTAATATGCCCATCTTGGAAGTTATCTATGCATAATACATACACATTTCGAAATAAATTAACCATTTATACTGTGTATCCTAAGGAAAAGCAATCTTCATAAAACATTCAGCGCATTTGAAATGATGATTCCATTTTTGATAAAAAAAAAAAAATTACATTAGACTATATAGACAATGGCGATTAAAAATAATATTCGGTAGGAATATGATGTATCAAGGGTTTTTGTGTATAATTGGTATTGCAAATAATGTATTAATGCTACAGAAATGAAGTAAAAGCAACATGAATTTCATTTCGACGTATTCCGGGCGATACTTATTTCACAACATGTTATTTATTAAAATATCTCTTTTATAGATTCATTAACATCTACTGGAGAAGTTGATAGAAATGTACAATTCTAATTGTTTCTTTATAGAACACATCCGCAATTCAATTTCAAATTAACATGCAAGGTATGTTTATAAACATAAATCCCCCATTTATTGAAATATTCGTCCTTATGATTCTCTGTACGCTACTTGATGCATGTATATTATAACAGCTATACACCGGCAGGTCAACGCGCTTTTTTTTTAGAATTATCGCGTTTTGAACTCGCTATCTAGAATCACTTTTTATTGATAGAGCGGGTCGCTAGGCTAAACAAAATAGTGGATTATTATGGGAATTAATATAATATTCTATTCATGACATACAATAAGAAAATATGTTCATACTTATGCTCAGTTCTAGAGTGTATATCGATAATATGTTTATAACTTTATTTTAACTGCTTATGTGAACAATTATGTACATTTTAATCCCCCAAAGTATGCAACAGTTGTTGGTATACATTAAACCAGTATTGTGAGTTTGCATTCCCTAAAATTAGAAAATTTGCCCAATTCTATTGGCATTCTATTTTCCCGTTGCATAATTATCGCAAAAAAATGTAGGTCAAAAGTGATCTTAGACAGCTACGCCGAAAAAATCGGAACAAGCAAAATTAAATAGGGACTATCTCATGTGTCCGATTGCGCTATCCGTCAATTTGACGAATGTTAAAAATCGCTACATGTAGCGATTTTTAGCGGACAGTCGGATCAGCAGACGTCATTAGCAGATGAGACTCCGCAACGAAAAGACGGCTTAACGACCCCGCAGTGTGCGAAAAATTCATTGAACTCGTGAGGAAACATCCTCTCCTATATGACCACTCTTGCAAACAATACAAGGACACAGAAATAGTTAATAATACGTGGCGCAGCGTTGTCGAAGAAGGGGTTTCCTCCGGGTACTCCGGTTTCTCCCCACAGCACAAGACAACATCAAAATAAAATAGTTTTCAGTTAAAACGAATAGCTGGAAATTGCAGCTATGTTTTATTTTTTTCTCAACTTTTGTGAGTCTCTGTAATTATAATTAGATAGGAGTGCTGGGACACACCCCGGGTCCTCACATAATGCAGCCTCAGACACGGAAGGACCTCATTAACTACGAAATACACACCAGTACTTGGTGTAAGACTTGTACATCGTCTGCACTACATGAAGCTAGAATATAAATATTTTGATATTGGTTACGTTTTTGTGTCAACAGTTGAAGAGGCAAAAACGAGATGGAGATCGCTTCGCGATATGTGTGTTAGGAAAATGAGAGAAGCGCCATCAAAGAAAAGGTCGGGAAGTGGGGCCACGGCACCGGGGAAGCGATGGATCGTTATGCTTGGATTTTGGGATGTATATTTACAGGACTGTAGGTATTTGGTCATAGTTTCAACCTGAAATATGTCCACTATTTGTACAAAGACACAATTTATACATAATTATTTTATGAAATTATTAGTCTGATATGTATATAACATACAAAACTGTTCAATTGCATGATAGTGACATCATAAGATAATCAGCGCGTTATTTACAACAATGTTCAATAGCAACATACGAAGACAGTCATTGTTTTAATCATTATAGTACAAAAAATTAACCTAAAACACCATCATCGTGTCAATTACCGTATGTTGTTTCCGTTGTATACATAATCATATTATATAGTGATTAAATTTTATGTGATTTGACTTGAGCAGTGACAGTAACATGGAGCCAGCAGTCGATGGCGGCGATGGGAATGAGTCTGTAACAGATACATTGTCAACAGTTGAAAGCCAAAGGTAACTGCAAATGTCAAATACATGTACATCATTGTTCCCATGCGCTTGTGAACTGTTACAATCCTCACGAATTAGAAACATATCCTCGGCGAACACGTCTCTCCTGCCAAGGTTATACATTTATTTGTGAAAAGTAAAGCCCGAATGTATCCCTTATTGTCGCCGCTTCTAAAGATCCGCGCAGTCGGATTCTTTGCAGACGTTGTAAGCCTTGATCATTTTCTTCATAATACTTCTGAAGAATGCTCGCAGTCTGCGAAGCCGTAGTTTCTCTCTGCAGTAGGTTATGAAGGGTAATTGCAGCTTTCACTATCTTTTTGGTAGATTTTGGTTTCACCTCAATTTTAGTGTGAAATACGCCATCTGGCGACCAATACCCCAAATGCGCTTTCCACACATCTCCTGGCACGAGAAAGTCTATAATTGTATACCCGTTGCTCTTCACTACATCCGCGTCTGCGATAGGATTCATGAGATGTATTTGCAACGGAAATGCTTCGTCGCCAAGTATTACATAGGGCATTGGTCCAAGGTTCTCCGCTCCAAGCAATTCTTTGTCAGATGGGAGTGATAGAGCTTCTTCCACTAAGCTTTTCCAAAGTTAGAGTGCACAAATATCCCACCTTCACGGTTCTTTGCATACGACCCAATATCAATCATTACAAATCGCAAATAAGCATCCACTATTGCCAGTAAAACCATTGAAAATGTCCCTTTGTAATTGAAATACATGGACCCAGAGTTGTATGGTGATCTTATCACACTATGTTTTCCATCAACAGCTCCTTAACAATTAGGGAACTGCCATTTTGTGTAACATCCATCAGCAATAGTCAGCCATTCTTCTTCCGAGCTTGACATTTTCACATAATATGGTAGACAGGTTATCCCACAATATGCTACATACTTCCGGAATTATTCTAGAAATTGTATGCTGACCTACTCTGTACGAGTAGCTAAGTGACATGTAGGTTTCTCCAGTGGCCAGAAATCTGAAATGTAAATATTATCATGGAACAATACTATATACAAACATTTTATAACACAATAGTATGCTATAATGCTGCAATAATGCTGCATATTTTTTTTATGTATTTCAGAGACCGAAGTGATGACGAAATCGGAACAGATCGACGCTCGTCCATTAGCCATGTAAGCCCCAGCGCGACTACATCTCGACATAACAGCAAGATTGTTGGAACTGCCTTAAATGCCATTCACTTAACATGTTTTATATACCATCTGGTGAATACTTATTTGCAATTACCATCATTTCTCCATATCAAACATGCAGAATGTATGTATTTCACAAAACTTCATTTATGTAATTTAATGTGTATTTATGCTATATCTTGGTTTCAGCAGTTGTATTTCACCATGGAAGGTACAGGGTTCCCCATTCACTATGCACAGAGAGGGTCCGGCAGTGTTTCTTGTCGCCATTACTCGATTGGTGAACGCAACATGCACAAAGCCAGTTGTATGTATTGTTGACTGATACTGTTAGAGAATGTCACCGCTAAATCGTTTAGTATTAGTGATTTGTAACCTTATTGAGTTGTTGTTAATTTAAGCTCTTTATAAAGAAGTTAGTACGCAACCACTTTTTCTGGCATGCTACATTGTTGCTGCACAAATTTGTTGATTGAAAAGCCTTTTAAAGCCGTGTTGGTCCTTAATGTAAGACAATTTAGTGTTATTATTGTCATTTATGTACAATTCTCTTTTCCCACTGTTCATAATGGAAAACTTACTACAGTTTGTACCCTATAGATTAATACTTAATGTCATTTCATATACAGTCGTGTCCGGTAATCTTGCGCGTACGGTAATATTGCGCACTACGCAGTTAGGCATTTTTGGAAGACGGCGCGTTTTATTTACGGACGTTTACCGAAATATTAAATTGTAAAGGAGCCAAAACAACTGTAATAAATGAAAATAAACATAGTTTTTGTATTTATAATTACCTTTTGGATGATTTTAATCAAGTATCCATGAGTTGTAAACACCGACCTACGTAGGCATAAATCCGGTTTGCTGGATAAAATTCCTTGATTTCTTCACTCCTCTCATAATTTTTAAAAGGAATATTATAAATTATGAATAATTGTTTTATTTTCTGATCAAAGTTTGGTATTTATCTTTTCTGAGCTCTACAACAGACATCGTATACAGATGAGATTGAATCTTTTTCCCGCCAATCTGACGATTTTAAGCTCCGGGCATGCGCAAAGGCCACTTGCTTTTTAATTACGGAATCCTGTTATGAAAAGACAAATACACTTTACTTCGTTAAACAATCTATTTGTATTGTGTTTGTATCAAATAACTAGTTTTAATTTGCTTTTTTGATGTTATACTTATAGTCACATCTCGTCAAAATCATCATCGTCAAAGTATAGTGACTTAATGATGAAAGAAGCCTGCAGTGATGATAAAAAACTTGAACACATTGATTTATCTGAACATTTTTACTGAACAGATTTATAAGTTTGTTTTATGATCTGAATTGGACACCATACTTTTACATTAAGCATTTAATGACGTCATTTTCAAAAGTGCGCAAGATTACCGGACACTGGAATTGTTAAAAAACGGTGTGAGTCCTTTTTGTTTTGATTTGGATTTAGATAGTTTTTTATTGAATATTTCAGATATGGTTGTGTTTCTAAATGCAAGACAGACTGTCGTTTATGTTCAGTAAAAATTAAATTGCTACGCTTTTTTAATCCGATGTTTATCACACAAATAGTGCTTAACTGCGCAAGATTACCGGACAGCATCGTACGTTAGGTTTTATCATGTGTCAATATGTTCTCTACACGTGCATCTTCTAAGAAACATGCCCATTTTGATTACTTTAACATTCATTTGAGGTGAAATGTTCACCTTTAGGCTTCTTTGTTTACTTATTTAGTATTTTGGCTATATTTTGCTTGGTAACATTACATTGACTGTTAAAAGTCTATTATTAATGTGAAACTGGGATTAAACGCATTTGCTATCTATTCTGATTATCGTATTTACATGTCTAGTCAAATTAATTGTCAAGTTATATAATATCTGTTCATTTTATTACAGCTATTCTCGATACAAAACTAATGAAGAAACTAGTTGCTGCATTCTGGTACAGATACAGTGCCATCCCAGGGTAGGGAATTAATGTGCAGTTATTCCATGTAGAAACTTACAGAGCTAGTAATTATATGACCAATATTTAACTTTCTAGTTACTATATGCCATCTAGGCTCTCATAAATTATTAATTATTTCATGGGCAGTTTGAGACAGTACAGAACGTTGGGAAATTCCATTTAATTGTGACAATGTTTAGAGAAACTGTAAATGTGGCAGAAATTCAGGATGTACAGTACAGCTCTAGCGAAATAGATATTTTACTTGCTGTCACAGAGTCGGAATGTTAGATGGGAGTAATTACTTGGCGAATCTAAGTGGAGTAATGCTGAGTGGTTGCTGATAATCCCCCAAAATCCTGCGGAGTTACTTCGAGAACGTGTACAACTATTTTATATGTTGCGCAATACACAGCTTTACTTCACGTCAACTTGAACCTCATTCAGAACCGAGGGAGCTCAATACATATACATGATAATTTGTTATCAGAAGGTAAATCAGCAAAATGACATTAACAAAAATGTTGCAGCTGGCAAAAAACAAACCAGAAGGTTATATTGAACTTGACAAGGACATTTGATTCTGCATAGAGTGACATTGCTTGGAAATCATACATTTAAAAAAAACTCAGATAGTTCAAATTGTAATTAAAACCTTTGTAGTTTGAAATGTGTAGACTAGAAAATATTTTTGACCACCTTCATAGATGTGTATTACTTTATAATCGTACATGGCACAGATGTACGTTTGTGAGTTTCCTAGACTTAAGAGCTTGATTGAAGCGAAGTGCAGACATGGCGAAAGACCGTCACAATTTACAGGCCAGACTGTCCTACGGAGAGGAAAAATTTACAGGCCAGTTGTGAACTTCACAGGCCTCAACTTTTGGTATTTAACATTCACCACTTAAGAGTTTTTATTCTTAAATTTTAATGTGCCAATATTTAACTTTACTTTTATTTTTTCAATATAATGACATACACAAAATTGAACATTTTTCATCACTTTATAGATTATAGTACACCTCCAGTACAATGAGGAATCACAAGTTTGTGTCAAATCCTTTGGACGCCCTTCACACCATGAAGATTGAAATTTACGTTAGCATTTGGTGACTTTGGTGGGTGGGGAATGCGTTTTATCTGACGGAGCAGTTGTTTTTTTATTCGGCATTGCCCCCTTAACATATTTTAATTTGTCGAAGGCACTCATGGTTTGTACTTATAACACTTGAATATCACCGAAAATGTACGATAGATTTCGATAAATATTTTCGCAAAACACACACTGTTCGTATTAAAAACTCACTTGTTTACGTATGGCAACGAATCCGAATACACAGGAACAGGTAACTGCGAAATAATTTTGTTGTGAAAACTGCGAAGAGGTTACAAACTTTGGAAATGGAAACAAAAAAATTACCGGACAGTAAGTCCGACGATATTGGATTTCACCGTCGGCCTTTTAAAATTTTCGTCGGCAATGTCCGACGGGCCGACGGTCTTTCGCCATGTCTGGAAGTGATACATGTACCATTATGGCTTGGATTTCAGATCCTGAAGGGATTCATAAGGAGCTAATATGTCAGGAATGTAGAGACCCTGTGCTGGCAGAATGGAGTAAACCTGTTGCTCCATATCTCCGGTATGTTGCTGAAAAAAATGGCCTATGGGCATTCTCCATCCAAGATGTGCCTTTTTGAACATTACAGTAAGACATATTTTTTGTAATTTCTATGTTTGTAGGAGGCAACATTTTAGTAAATAAAAAAACTCCTTAAGTTTAATGTTGAATTGTAACAAATAGTCATTTCAGTATCATAAGGTAAGATAAACACTGCTAGTTAAGCCGCCTATCGAAGATGGCGGGGTATATTGGTTTGCTAATGTCGATCGGTAAGTCTGTCGGCAGAACACTTTCGTTTTCGCTCTCTAGATCCAGCAGTTTTCATCCAGTCTTCATAGAAATGTTTGTCGGTATAATATCTAGTTCAAGTCAATAAACATCCAAATTGCCTGAAGAATGATGAGTTGTGGCTCTTGAATTATCTGAAATAAGTCTAACAGTTGTCATTTGATATTAACCAAACTTCTAGGTCAAGTTTGATAATCAGCCGAATCACCCGAGGAATTGTGCAGTTATGGCCCTTGAATTAAATCTAAAATGGTCCTTTTTAGCCTTTTCCACTCTCTCTCCAACAGTTTTCATCTGATCTTCGCCAAGCTTCATGAAAAGGTTCGTAACAATATTATCTTGGCCAAGTTTGATAACCAGCCATTTCCACCCAGGCATGTTGAGTTATTGCTCTTAAATTATATAAAATTAGCCTTTTAAATCGTTTTAGCCATTGTTGGTCTCTAAGTCCTACAGTTTTCATCCGATATTTGCCAACCTTCATGAAAATCTTTTTATTATATGTAATATCTTGGTAAATTTGATGGCCAGCCAAATCACCCAAGAATTGTGGAGTTATGGCCCTTGAATTATCTGACATTGGGCATTATAGCCATTTCTGCTGTCTAGAAACTGTTATGAACTATAATTGCTATTGCGCTACTGTTTGATGATTATGATGATGATGATGATGATGATAAATACAATGCAATATTAAGTATATTACTGAAACTGCTGCTGCTGGTGTGCGCAGTCCAGCACCAGATGATGAGGATGATTATGAAGAGGAGGAGGATGACAATTAGGACAGTGATGACAGGCAGAAGGAAGAGCGTGACCAGGCGTTCTTCACCTGATGGCACTGTTTGTTACCCCCCCCCCTCCCCCCCTCAAATGCCAGGGTCATGACTGGGAGGAAGAACTGTAAGTAGTCCCGTTGGTGAGTACAGATCTGTAAGTAATAGTGCTATCATACCAGAGCGCGTCAGTTCTAATTACACAAGGTCCTCAACACGACCAGGCGGTCAACACTTAATACCACGCACATCATCCTTCATCATCCCTTGTGCTTCATGTCAAATCAGTTCATAGGGCACAGCTTCTGAGTATCCGGCGCATCTTAGAATACTGTATGAAGCTAGTACCATGCTAACACTATGTCCATGTCCACATCAACCTTGTCATATGAATACGTTGCAACGCTCTATCGTATATCATTGTTTTCTCATTGAATTTTGACGTAGAGGCATTATTTGATGTTGATCCACCACTGATGCATTACTGACGCACTACAGACGTAGGAAATGCGCAGAAATGACTTCATTAGCATTGTGAACTCATACACAGATCTGATACTGACTTGTAGCAGTCCTGAGCATGTCTTTATGGTGACACAGAGATGTCCAAATGAGCGCATTGCACATGCGTAGCACCAATGGGAAGAAAGCGCTGCATGAAGTCCCCATGTAGGTACTACATTCATAAAGTCCTTACTGCGTCATGAATACATCATAAACGCACTTCAACTGTTACAAATACATCATAAAAAGGTTCATGCTATGTCCTTGTTTTTCCACGTCCTCACTACCCAAGGTCCCTGATGCATATCCCTTGGTCCTCAACATGTCAAAGGCCGTCCTCACCACGTACTCGCAGTACATGGTTGAGATGGTAAGGACAGGCTCTGGTGTGATAGGGGTATAAGTGTTGATGTCACATTTGCATCATTTTTAAATTGAACTCTAAATCACAAGATCAGAAGGCAGACACCTACACCACTATAAATCTGCAATCATGTAGACATTGTACATTGTAGAACTGTTAAATACTTCACTGATTTAAGAGTAACACAGAGACTTAAATGAATTTGCAAATAAAAGAGCAACACAGAGGCTTAAATGAATTAACTATCAAAAGAACTTAAACAATAACATAGAAACATAAATTAATTTGCTATTGACAGTGATTTCAGTCAAATCCTTATTAGTTGAAACTTGCTATTTGCAAATTCTTGTTTGCTCAAGTTTGTTTCAAGTACCAATTGTTCTGCAATATATTTTCATATAAATTTCTTTTGTTTGGCTCAAATTTTATGTTTTATTTTCGGATGGCTCTAGATGTATGTCCTGGTCCCGGTCTCATTTCTTTCTTTCCATAAATTGTGTGTTTGGAGTAAAGTCGTGTCCAGTCGCTAATTGATAAAATGACCAGGCTAGTGTCCAGTGGAGAACAAAGGATTTTTGGCTTCAAAACTTTCACACATTCATATATTATGGTCTGTCCAAAATTAATTCCCAACATTTACCACTTATGGTAAAAACCACATGGTTTGTAGAAAAACTTCATTGCAGGTTAGATTGGTAGAAATACTGCAGGCAATTCTAGTCAAAAGCAGAGTTATATTGTTTATTATATACATATTTTTTAACTAAGTTCTCTTCCATAAATATTGCACATCTATGCAAAAAAAACTTCAATTGAGCCAAACTAGTCCTCAGTCAATCACCCAAAACAGTCTGCATGTTTAAATACTGTTTAGTCAGGAGGTTTGGGAGAAACAGACGCGATGATGTCTGAAAACAGTTTCTGGCTAGCTGAAAGTTTTGATGGCTCAAAGTTTTTGTGCTTGTCTGGGCAACTTTGAGGTAAGGGAGTCGACTGTACCAGATGTTTTGTTCAATGACGTCTTATCTTCAGTTACCATCGTGATGAAATGTCTAGCCTGTTCCTGGCGCTCACCTGCTACTCTGATGCCATGCTGTCCCTGGATGCCGTGCTGGTCAGGCCATCTGGAGGAACACAACCAGTACCTCCGGAGTGACCACAAGCCAGCGACGTGATTGCTGGACCAGAAAGCTTTAGACACAAACACCCAGAATAATGTAAACATTGAACAGTGTTCTTTAATTACTCACAAATACAGTGATAAATCATACAAGGATTAGACATGTAATGATGTTGATGATGATGATGATGACGTAGAAAGTTTATAAAGCATATGGTAGTTCTGAACATTTAACTTCATTGTTATTTCAATGTCTTTTCTATCAGAGTAAACAAACAATCATATTATACCTCACTTGATTATTTCTCAATATAATGCAAATAAACTGCAGCGGGGCAACAATTTGATATGTCGCCCGCTACGGCTATGTCACCCGGTACGCAAATGATATGGGATTTAGCGATTTTGTTCGGTATACTAAAATTAATAAAGCCTCAGTCGACAGTGTTGCCTCGGGTTGACAAGACGCACTGTCACCCTCAAGGAACTCAATATTTATATGATGTACAACAAAAACATTTTCAGGTTGATTAGGATAAAGACTATCAAACTTGTTGGTAAAACAACAAAAATGCATGTTTATCTGACCTTTATAAGAGATCCTTTGACACACCTGTAAATAATGCACTTTTTCAGTTGAAGAATTTAAGCCCAGTGGTTTAAGCAAAAGATAATATTTTGATGACGAAAAATCTTGCTCTTATGTAAGTAATTGAAACACATATAATTGTTTAACACGATGCTTTCCTGTTGTATTACAGGTTTATACATCAGGCACTATTGGAGGCTTATTGTCAGACTGGCAGAATGGCTGGAAGAACAACAACAACAGAGAACTGTTTAAACTATAACATGTACATAATTTGTGTGGTCTTTGACTTTCATGTAAGTATGATTTCAGTGGATGTCCTTACCAGCAAACCAATGCATCCATCTCGGCCTGCCACTGCAATGCTGTCAGGGTCTGGACAAAGGTTCAGCAGTGTTAGGTACATTTAAATATCAGAACAAAGTAGTAAGCAGTCCAAAGCATAACTTAAAAATATTAGCATAATGCAATACTAAATTTCACTGTTAAAGGGCCTATGTCATCGAAAATGGCTTCAAAAAAAAAATTAAGATATTAATACTGCCATATAATAACAGTTAAAACAGGGTATATGTAATGTGAAAACAGTGAATGCATTCTGAGATAAAAATCAATTTATAATAAGGGTCATGTTTGTTTGGCCCTTTTCATGTTTACATGTTGATGTCAGAATTGTGAGTATTTTGTATAACCATAGTTAACGCATGATTCATTACCATGCAGAATAGCGCAGTTGGTAAGAGCGCTGTCTACTGTCGTTTCTTTGTAAGGCTCCTAAATTGTCAATTTAATACCCACATGGGGTTTTAATTTTTTAACTTTTTTGGCTCATTTGTTGTTAACAAATATCTCATTTGTGTACTATATTATGTATTATTTATTTAACACAAATGTCTTAGTATTGCTCATTTCTATCAGATATCTTTTATTGTTCAATAGGAAGGCAATTTCTTTGTTGATATAATTGCTTTAAGACTCTAACTTTCTAGCTATGTATTTGACCAGACTACTTGCATTAATGACCTCATTGAAGAAACTTGTTGATATTCCAATGAGATTTTAGCTCACCTGGGCAATGATTCTCTTTTCCAGAAGTTGTAGAAATAGGTGTGCTGTTCATTTATTATTTAGTCATGATCATTTATTCTGCAACCAGATTCCATTGAACTGTAACATATTTCCATCTCATTGCAGCCTTCAGGTACATTCCCTCTTGGATTTGAGAACCTGACAGACATATTCACCAGCAATTTGCAGCGTGTATTGTGCCCAACATGCTGAATAGTAAGGTAAGATAGCATTAGTTTTTAGCCCGCCATGATGGATTTTTGTCCCAAAGGTAGTTTCGATATGTACAGTGATTGCTGTGTCCGTCTGTCTGTCTGTCAGTCTACTCCACTTCTTGTGTGCAGTATATCTTCATGACTATTGATTGAAAGTATCATTCAAATTAACTGCAATAATTATAACTTTGCATTTTCATGTAAATGCTGCATTCTGATCGGATAAACAGCCCATGTGACCTGTCATTTATACCCCGATGAACCGGCTGCGTATGCAAATTACCTCTTTATTAATCACGACCGTTCTACTTTTTCATTCAATTTTTGCATAATGACATCATTGTATTGCACAAACGTTTACAAAGTTTACTTTTTCATTCACAATTTGCAAAATGTCACTGTTTTGCTCGAATGTTAACTATGTTTACTAACGTCCGTAAACAAAATACGTGTAGCTGATTCATTGGTTGCCAGTGTTGAAGAAGGTGAACTTTTTAACTCATTTATTGGGAGTGTTTAATTTTTTTTACCAGAAAGTCTGCTGCAAAATGATCCACAGCTATTTGAAATGTCTGACAAGATATTAGAAATGCTAAATGTGCCATTCGACAAAACAAAAACAAGGATTCCTACTTCATATCCTACACGTCACTTGAGAAAAAAAACAATACAAAGGGAGATGTTGCTGCCCTTAGAAAGTTAAAATCAAACTTTATATCCATTTTGGATTGTAATTATAAGCATTGAACAGTTATTTCATCAGTGTATGAACTGTCGGCATTTATGCAAGTTGGGCGTAATTTTCCCGACAGTTCATACTCTGATGAAATGCAGAAAATTACTAGTCAGTTCTTAAATGGAGGACAGAAAATAATATACAGGCTACATAACGAAAAGCACTGTAGTGTTTGGGTCTGTTTTAAAGAGTATTATTTTGTCATTTTCATCAACAACCAGATGCTAAAACGGTTCAAGAGATATTCTAAAAAGATTTAAAGGGGGGAAGTTGTGATTAGTTCTTTGCTTGTTGCCATAATTATTATTAAAACATCACAGGAACAGCTAGGTGACAGTTTTTTAAATGGGCATGCGTAAGATTTCCTCAAATGGAGTTGATCAATATAGTTCTCTGATTGCCTGGACTACCAAATGGAGTTGATCAATATAGTTCTCTGATTGCCTGGACTACCAAATGGAGTTGATCAATATAGTTCTCTGATTGCCTGGACTACCAAATGGAGTTGATCAATATAGTTCTCTGATTGCCTGGACTACCAAATGGAGTTGATCATTATAGTTCTCTGATTGCCTGGACTACCACGTTGAAAAAAACTTCAGAAAATATTTTTGCCCAAGACTGCTGGGTGGATTTCTAAATAAATACACATAAATGTTTTATTGGTCAGCATCTTCCAGATTCCTTCAATCTCTCTCTTGATTATTAAGCAAAACGTGGCTGCCATGGGGTGATTGTTCATTTTTATTATGCCACTAGTTCACAATTACGCTGAAGATGCTGACCCAATATTTTTAAGCGTTATTATACCACTGAGCGATAACTTAAATTAACCCCGCCTACTTTCTGTAATATCATGTCCCTGACTGATGACAAGTTTTAGCTCCGCCTACCCTAACGAATATCATGCTACAGTGTCACGTGCAAGGATTGTTTAGTCCCGCCCACTTCTCGGAACTACTTTTTGTAGGCGTGGAATGTCACTTACGTCCTTAAAACGTAAAGAAAGAATAGATTAATACAATTACAGCATTTTAATTCAAAAAAATAAATTTTACTGGAACCAAACATTTAAATATTATTCAGTTAACAAGAATTCAGTTATTATGTCAAATAAGCTTTATGCAAAAACATCCAATGCACAACATAGAAAACCTGTTAATAAAATCTTAGAAAGCTGATATTTTTAAAAGCTGAAAAAATTATATTCAGATAGCCTATCACAAAAATTGAAATGCATGAAAGAATTGGATGACATTTTGTGGCTGTCTTTTTATCAATACAGAAAATATGGCTAAGGATATGAAACCAAATCACTCAGACCATAAATTGTATCAACAAGTGAAAAGGAGCTGCAAAGTCCCTAATTATTGAATCACTATCCATTGCTGTAAGTTGCATTGTACTTTAAGTGTATGTCTTTAAATATACCAAGAAAGAAGCTACTATAATCATTTATTTTGTGTCACTTTATTACAAACGCAGTGTTTTAGAAAAATTATATTAAGAACAGTTATTTTAAATAGACAACTGAAATGTTTTAATCATAAGAAAGCAAACAAATACTAGAATCTAGCAAGGTAACAACAATAATTTTATTTGAAATGATGGCTAAAAATAATTTAAAAAGATAAAAAACAAAGAAAAAAAACAAAAACAAAAAACATGCTGTTTAAGAAATTATGGTCAATAAAAATAAAGAACTCTTACTTTTGATTAGAAATTCATATAAATACTAGCCACTATAATTTGATTCACAACAAATCCATTTATTTCTAAATGAAATGTCAAAGTTCAATATAAAAAAATGGCTTTAAAAGTTATAAACAATAGGTTTAGTTAAATAAAATGCAAACAAGTCTACGTGTTATAACTTAATACTTCAGTCCAACATGAAATAGGGAAAAAAGTCAAAGAAAATTGGGAAATGATGCAAACCCATTTGAAGAATAAGAAATTGAAAAAAATAGATCTAATTATGATGGTCTACTAGGAATTCTTCAATTTAAAGTCATAACAACTAGTTAAATGCAGTTTGGAATTCATAGACGAGATAATCTGTCTAATGATTCAGCAACACATATCCACTAGCTAAATAGTGTATATACAATGTCACATACCAAAATTGTTTCTCTCAGTCTGTTGCAACAACTTTCACACGTACATGTCAACTTTAGTTTTCAATGGCTGTGAACCTGAAAATATGAAAGAAATTCTGCCACCTTTTGAAAATAACTCACAATAACATAAGCAAAAACAGCAAATGTGAATAAATGACTTAATTAATTCTATAAATATTTAAATATAGGCCCCTATGGCTCTAAAATAAGGCAAAAAAGAAGGCAAAGGATTATAATGTGACTTATTTGTGCACTCAATATGGTATTACCAGGGCACTTACTAATTGCTAGCTCTGCCAGGAAGGACGTGATACAGAAGCTTTGTGATACCCGTTGCTGTCCCACCAATATAATGCAGCTTTCATACGAGCCCACATCGCAAACACGGCAGGCTGCATCTCAGAATCCTGCAGACTGCAGTTGCGTTCCCCACCCAGTTTGACATTATACGTGGGGGATAGTTTTTCAGAGCATGCATCCACCTTTTAACTTTGAACGCATTATGCACTGATGAAAAAGTTCATTAACGACTCACTTGATTATAAATCCACTGGTTGTTTAACTTTAAATTTGTTTCGTTGTTGAATATTCACATCAGACACATACTGCAAACAGTTGAAAAGTAATCATTATGTCGAATGCAGTCTTCTTCTTGTGTGTGTGTGTTAATAGATAAAATGACGTGAATGTATAAAAATTTATATCATGTTCAATGTTCCAATAAGTAGAAATTTCTCGCTTCAATTTTTTGTTAATTGGTTAAATGTATTTTAGAATGTTAAATTGTTGGTGATTTTATCAATAACTATTTTTATGCGTAACTATGCATCAACGCTAGATTACGCCATTAGGCTGTCTCATTTGCATACTGTGTTGTACTGTAAATTGAAAAATGTTTGCCATTTAATTTGTTTATTTTATTTGATTAATTATAAAAACAATATTTGCAAAACGTGGCATAATAAATATAATATATGGTAGGTGACTTTTGATATCATGTGATATCAGACTCGTCTTTTTCCTACGCCATATCGGACTCGTCTGATATATCATGATATCAAAAGTCACCATTCATATATTCTCTATTTCCTGTTAATCCGTTAACAATAGCTTACACTATAAGTTATTGACAATACAATTCAATACAAAAAAGTATCATCTTTTGAAAGGAATGTGTTCATATTGACTTTTAATAGAACTGAATTTTAATCCGCTATTGACACCTAGCATTGTATTTCAGTTGAAAATGTCCAAGAGATCCACTACTGGGAACATCTCAGGTTGGAGATTTACCACTACTGTAATACCACTACTGTAACACAATGTATAACGAGTGTGAGGACCGAAGGAGCACATGTGATAATTGTTGATAGCAACTTTAACGGGTGGGTGAGGTGGCAAAGCACAGTTTCTTGGGTCTCGAGCACACTCGGTCTGGTCTGGGTTTGAAGCGCTGTTCAGAATCTAACGATCTCAATATCTGTAAACAAACCAAACACACTTAAAATGACAGTCTCCATGGCTATTGAACATTTTCAGGAAAATTGGCTTTATAAATATTTAAAGCATGTTTTCCCTTCATGACTCCATATTGTGAGTTGAAGCAAATGAGACTAAGAAACTTTGTAATACAAATTTATACTACCGTTCTTTTATTTAGCTCTCAAGAGCACAATGTGCTCATGGTTAGCTTTTGTGATCGCCGTTTGTCTGTCGTCCTTCGTTACTCGTTCTTCGTCAACATTTACCTTGTGAACACTCTATAGACCACATTTGTTGCCCAGTCTTCATGAAGCTTGCTCAGAACATTTGTTCCAATGAAATCTCGGATGGTTTTGAAACATGGTCATGTGGCATCAGAAAACTAGGTCACTAGGTCAAATTGAAAAAAAAAGCTTGTAATCACTCCAGAGGCGGATCCTTGGTCAAGTGGTAGCGTACTGGCTTCACAACCTAGGGGTTCGAGTCCCAGCTACTAATTCATCTTTGGCATGAGACGTTAAACTGAGGTGCAGTGTACCAGGTGCTTCACATTGGGCACTAAAAGACCCAGGGTCGCCTCTCGAACAGGGCGTCTCCTGTATCTTGCACCATCCACTGTAACGCAACTAACAAGTCTTCTATGGGTGATGGCCATCTGCGAGAAAATCCCAGTGCACTCAATAAAAATGTGCTACATACACACACACACTCGGGAGGTCACAATTTTTGCCCAATCAATATTAAACCTGCTCAGAAAATTTGTTCATATCATATCTAGGTTGAGTTCGAAAATGGTTCCGCCCCATTGACAAACACAGCCACCAGGAAGTTTTCCTGATATGGTTATATTGATTTATAAAAAACATGGAGACCATGGGGCGGGGCAGTTTTTTTATATGACTATATAGAAAACTTTGAAAATCTTCTGGTCGGAAACCGCTTCTGGATTTCAAATTAATTTCACGGAAATGGTCCTTGGGTGACACTCTACCAAATTATTGTAAATCATTTTGATTCGTTAAAAAAAATTGTCCGCCAGGGTGCGGGAAATGTTTCCTTATATGGCGTTATAGAAAACTATTGAAATCTTCTTGTCAGAAACCGCATTCTGGATTTCAAATTAATTTTACAAACATGGTCCCTGGGTAACACGCAACTAAATTCATTGCAATCATTTTGCTTCGTTAAAAATATGACTGTCATGGGGTGGGGCAGTTTTCCTTATATTGCTCAACATTTACCTTGTGAACACTCTGTAGACCACAGTTATTGCCCAATCTTCAAGAAATTTTCTGTAGACCACATTTATTGTCCAGTTTTAAAGAAAATTGCCAAGAACATTTGTTCCAATGATATCCAATTTGAAACTGGGTTATGTTGTGTCAAACTAGGTCACTAGGGCAAATTGAAGAAAACGCTTGTGAACACTCTAGAGGCCACATTGCTTGCCTTATTAACATGAAAATTGCTCAGAACATTTGTTCTTATGATATCTTGGTCGAGATCAAAACTGGGCAAGTGGGGTCAAAAACTAGGTCACAATGGCATTTATAGACAAAGCTTGTAAACACTCTTGAGGCCACATTTGTTGCCCAATCAACATGAAACTTGCTTAGATCTCAGCTGAGAGACATTTTTGAAATGGAAGTTCTTATGTTCTTGTTGTTGTCAGGGAGCAAACATGGCCATCTCCGACCAGTGTGTCAACATCAGCGAGAACCTCTTGTGAAGGTCAACAGTCACGAGGTTTCTGACAACTCAGTGTTGGACGTGTTGCAGGCAAGCAATCCATCAACAAACACGGACATCTCCGACCTGTGTGTCAACATCAGCGAGAACCTCTTGTGAAGGTCAACAGTCACGAGGTTTCTGACAACTCAGTGTTGGACGTGTTGCAGGCAAGCAATCCATCAACAAACACGGACATCTCCGACCTGTGTGTCAACATCAGCGAGAACCTCTTGTGAAGGTCAACAGTCACAAGGTTTCTGAGAACTCAGTGTTGGACGTGTTGCAGGCCAGCAATCGATCAACAAACACGGACATCTCCGACCAGTGTGTCAACATCAGCGAGAACCTCTTGTGAAGGTCAACAGTCACAAGGTTTCTGAGAACTCAGTGTTGGACGTGTTGCAGGCAAGCAATCCATCAACAAACATGGACATCTCCGACCAGTGTGTCAACATCAGCGAGAACCTCTTGTGAAGGTCAACAGTCACGAGGTTTCTGACAACTCAGTGTTGGACGTGTTGCAGGCAAGCAATCCATCAACAAACATGGCCATCTCCGACCAGTGTGTCAACATCAGCGAGAACCTCTTGTGAAGGTCAACAGTCACGAGGTTTCTGAGAACTCGGTGTTGGACGTGTTGCAGGCAAGCAATCCATCAACAAACACGGACATCTCCGACCAGTGTGTCAACATCAGCGAGAACCTCTTGTGAAGGTCAACAGTCACAAGGTTTCTGACAACTCAGTGTTGGACGGGTTGCAGGCCAGCAATCGATCAACAAACATGGACATCTCCGACCAGTGTGTCAACATCAGCGAGAACCTCTTGTGAAGGTCAACAGTCACGAGGTTTCTGAGAACTCAGTGTTGGACGGGTTGCAGGCCAGCAATCGATCAACAAACATGGACATCTCCGACCAGTGTGTCAACATCAGCGAGAACCTCTTGTGAAGGTCAACAGTCACGAGGTTTCTGAGTTAACTCAGTGTTGGACGTGTTGCAGGCAAGCAATCCATCAACAAACATGGACATCTCCGACCAGTGTGTCAACATCAGCGAGAACCTCTTGTGAAGGTCAACAGTCACGAGGTTTCTGAGAACTCAGTGTTGGACGTGTTGCAGGCAAGCAATCCATCAACAAACACGGACATCTCCGACCAGTGTGTCAACATCAGCGAGAACCTCTTGTGAAGGTCAACAGTCACAAGGTTTCTGACAACTCAGTGTTGGACGTGTTGCAGGCAAGCAATCCATCAACAAACATGGACATCTCCGACCAGTGTGTCAACATCAGTGAGAACCTCTTGTGAAGGTCAACAGTCACGAGGTTTCTGAGAACTCAGTGTTGGACGTGTTGCAGGCAAGCAATCCATCAACAAACACGGACATCTCCGACCAGTGTGTCAACATCAGCGAGAACCTCTTGTGAAGGTCAACAGTCACAAGGTTTCTGACAACTCAGTGTTGGACGTGTTGCAGGCAAGCAATCCATCAACAAACATGGCCATCTCCGACCAGTGTGTCAACATCAGCGAGAACCTCTTGTGAAGGTCAACAGTCACAAGGTTTCTGAGAACTCAGTGTTGGACGGGTTGCAGGCCAGCAATCGATCAACAAACATGGACATCTCCGACCAGTGTGTCAACATCAGCGAGAACCTCTTGTGAAGGTCAACAGTCACGAGGTTTCTGAGAACTCAGTGTTGGACGTGTTGCAGGCAAGCAATCCATCAACAAACACGGACATCTCCGACCAGTGTGTCAACATCAGCGAGAACCTCTTGTGAAGGTCAACAGTCACAAGGTTTCTGAGAACTCAGTGTTGGACGGGTTGCAGGCAAGCAATCCATCAACAAACACGGACATCTCCGACCAGTGTGTCAACATCAGCGAGAACCTCTTGTGAAGGTCAACAGTCACGAGGATTCTGAGAACTCAGTGTTGGACGTGTTGCAGGCAAGCAATCCATCAACAAACACGGACATCTCCGACCAGTGTGTCAACATCAGCGAGAACCTCTTGTGAAGGTCAACAGTCACGAGGTTTCTGAGAACTCAGTGTTGGCCGTGTTGCAGGCAAGCAATCCATCAACAAACACGGACATCTCCGACCAGTGTGTCAACATCAGCGAGAACCTCTTGTGAAGGTCAACAGTCACGAGGTTTCTGAGAACTCAGTGTTGGACGTGTTGCAGGCAAGCAATCCATCAACAAACATGGACATCTCTGACCAGTGTGTCAACATCAGCGAGAACCTCTTGTGAAGGTCAACAGTCACGAGGTTTCTGAGAACTCAGTGTTGGACGTGTTGCAGGCAAGCAATCCATCAACAAACACGGACATCTCCGACCAGTGTGTCAACATCAGCGAGAACCTCTTGTGAAGGTCAACAGTCACGAGGTTTCTGACAACTCAGTGTTGGACGGGTTGCAGGCAAGCAATCCATCAACAAACATGGACATCTCCGACCAGTGTGTTAACATCAGCGAGAACTTCTTGTGAAGGTCAACAGTCACAAGGTTTCTGAGAACTCAGTGTTGGACGTGTTGCAGGCAAGCAATCCATCAACAAACATGGACATCTCCGACCAGTGTGTCAACATCATCGAGAACCTCTTGTGAAGGTCAACAGTCACGAGGTTTCTGACAACTCAGTGTTGGACGTGTTGCAGGCAAGCAATCGATCAACAAACATGGACATCTCCGACCAGTGTGTCAACATCAGCGAGAACCTCTTGTGAAGGTCAACAGTCACGAGGTTTCTGACAACTCAGTGTTGGACGTGTTGCAGGCAAGCGATCCATCAACAAACACGGACATCTCCGACCAGTGTGTCAACATCAGCGAGAACCTCTTGTGAAGGTCAACAGTCACAAGGTTTCTGAGAACTCAGTGTTGGACGTGTCGCAGGCCAGCAATCGATCAACAAACACGGACATCTCCGACCTGTGTGTCAACATCAGCGAGAACCTCTTGTGAAGGTCAACAGTCACGAGGTTTATGAGAACTCAGTGTTGGACGTGTTGCAGGCAAGCAATCCATCAACAAACATGGACATCTCCGACCAGTGTGTCAACATCAGCGAGAACCTCTTGTGAAGGTCAACAGTCACGAGGTTTCTGACAACTCAGTGTTGGACGGGTTGCAGGCAAGCAATCCATCAACAAACATGGACATCTCCGACCAGTGTGTCAACATCAGCGAGAACCTCTTGTGAAGGTCAACAGTCACAAGGTTTCTGAGAACTCAGTGTTGGACGTGTTGCAGGCCAGCAATCCATCAACAAACATGGACATCTCCGACCAGTGTGTCAACATCAGCGAGAACCTCTTGTGAAGGTCAACAGTCACGAGGTTTCTGACAACTCAGTGTTGGACGTGTTGCAGGCAAGCAATCGATCAACAAACATGGACATCTCCGACCAGTGTGTCAACATCAGCGAGAACCTCTTGTGAAGGTCAACAGTCACGAGGTTTCTGACAACTCAGTGTTGGACGTGTTGCAGGCAAGCAATCCATCAACAAACACGGACATCTCCGACCAGTGTGTCAACATCAGCGAGAACCTCTTGTGAAGGTCAACAGTCACAAGGTTTCTGAGAACTCAGTGTTGGACGTGTCGCAGGCCAGCAATCGATCAACAAACACGGACATCTCCGACCTGTGTGTCAACATCAGCGAGAACCTCTTGTGAAGGTCAACAGTCACGAGGTTTCTGAGAACTCAGTGTTGGACGTGTTGCAGGCAAGCAATCCATCAACAAACATGGACATCTCCGACCAGTGTGTCAACATTAGCGAGAACCTCTTGTGAAGGTCAACAGTCACGAGGTTTCTGACAACTCAGTGTTGGACGTGTTGCAGGCAAGCAATCCATCAACAAACACGGACATCTCCGACCAGTGTGTCAACATCAGCGAGAACCTCTTGTGAAGGTCAACAGTCACAAGGTTTCTGAGAACTCAGTGTTGGACGTGTTGCAGGCCAGCAATCCATCAACAAACATGGACATCTCCTACCAGTGTGTCAACATCAGCGAGAACCTCTTGTGAAGGTCAACAGTCACGAGGTTTCTGACAACTCAGTGTTGGACGTGTTGCAGGCAAGCAATCGATCAACAAACATGGACATCTCCGACCAGTGTGTCAACATCAGCGAGAACCTCTTGTGAAGGTCAACAGTCACTAGGTTTCTGACAACTCAGTGTTGGACGTGTTGCAGGCAAGCAATCCATCATCAAACACGGACATCTCCGACCAGTGTGTCAACATCGGCGAGAACCTCTTGTGAAGGTCAACAGTCACAAGGTTTCTGAGAACTCAGTGTTGGACGTGTCGCAGGCCAGCAATCGATCAACAAACACGGACATCTCCGACCTGTGTGTCAGCATCAGCGAGAACCTCTTGTGAAGGTCAACAGTCACAAGGTTTCTGAGAACTCAGTGTTGGACGTGTCGCAGGCCAGCAATCGATCAACAAACATGGACATCTCCGACCAGTGTGTCAACATCAGGGAGAACCTCTTGTGAAGGTCAACAGTCACAAGGTTTCTGAGAACTCAGTGTTGGACGGGTTGCAGGCCAGCAATCGATCAACAAACATGGACATCTCCGACCAGTGTGTCAACATCAGCGAGAACCTCTTGTGAAGGTCAACAGTCACGAGGTTTCTGAGAACTCAGTGTTGGACGTGTTGCAGGCAAGCAATCCATCAACAAACATGGACATCTCCGACCAGTGTGTCAACATCAGCGAGAACCTCTTGTGAAGGTCAACAGTCACAAGGTTTCTGACAACTCAGTGTTGGACGTGTTGCAGGCAAGCAATCCATCAACAAACACGGACATCTCCGACCAGTGTGTCAACATCAGCGAGAACCTCTTGTGAAGGTCAACAGTCACGAGGTTTCTGACAACTCAGTGTTGGACGTGTTGCAGGCAAGCAATCCATCATCAAACACGGACATCTCCGACCAGTGTGTCAACATCAGCGAGAACCTCTTGTGAAGGTCAACAGTCACAAGGTTTCTGACAACTCAGTGTTGGACGGGTTGCAGGCAAGCAATCCATCAACAAACATGGACATCTCCGACCAGTGTGTCAACATCATCGAGAACCTCTTGTGAAGGTCAACAGTCACAATGTTTCTGAGAACTCAGTGTTGGACGTGTTGCAGGCAAGCAATCCATCAACAAACATGGACATCTCCGACCAGTGTGTCAACATCAGCGAGAACCTCTTGTGAAGGTCAACAGTCACAAGGTTTCTGAGAACTCGGTGTTGGACGTGTCGCAGGCCAGCAATCGATCAACAAACATGGACATCTCCGACCTGTGTGTCAACATCAGCGAGAACCTCTTGTGAAGGTCAACAGTCACGAGGTTTCTGAGAACTCAGTGTTGGACGTGTCGCAGGCCAGCAATCGATCAACAAACATGGACATCTCCGACCTGTGTGTCAACATCAGCGAGAACCTCTTGTGAAGGTCAACAGTCACAAGGTTTCTGAGAACTCAGTGTTGGACGTGTCGCAGGCCAGCAATCGATCAACAAACATGGACATCTCCGACCAGTGTGTCAACATCAGTGAGAACCTCTTGTGAAGGTCAACAGTCACAAGGTTTCTGAGAACTCGGTGTTGGACGTGTCGCAGGCCAGCAATCGATCAACAAACATGGACATCTCCGACCAGTGTGTCAACATCTGCGAGAACCTCTTGTGAAGGTCAACAGTCACCAGGTTTCTGAGAACTCGGTGTTGGACGTGTCGCAGGCCAGCAATCGATCAAACCACAGAGATCACAAACACGTTGAAGCGTTTAACAGTAACAGTACAAAGGTAATTTACTGATTGGCGATATTTGATTGACAATGCATTTAGCCATTAAATAAGTCAGGACTCATTGATTGATAGAAATGTCTTGTATTTATGTAAAAACATTTGTTTTCTGTAAAGGGTGTTTGCTGCAGATTGACCTGAGTCTGTGTGGTTATAAATTTCATCAGTTGTAGTATTGTTTTCCAAAAATGTACCCAAGGCCGTCCTTAATAAATTGTTTGTTTGGTGTAACTCTACCTACTCATGAAAATGGCTGCTACCGCCCAAAAAATTTCAACAAGCAAAAAGTTAAACACTAATTTGTTTTGTTATGTTTGTGTTTCTACTGCTATTTCAAGTCCTTTTTGTTTAATATAGTGGAAGTTAGCCCTCTGGGAGATTAACGCTGATGGCGGTATTGTAGAATATTATTTCATGACATGTTTCCAAGCGATTTTTCAGTGAGTATCGGACGTTAATTTACTTAGTTAAGGTTTGTAAATTGTTCTTCAGTGATTAACGTCCATGTATGAATTGTCTTTAACGGATGTTCTTTAGAATAATGCTAGTAACAAACGTTGTTTACAATCAATGATTGCCTTATTAATTCGTCTTCAAGGATACATATATTTAGGATGTATTTAACTTAAAATAAGTTTTATATTGGCTATGTTGAATATGTTGAAATGTTCTTGTTAAAACTTGTTTCAAGAACAAATATGAGAAATCCATATCAGGGTTTTAAATCAGTAAAACATCGGCATTGCAAGTACACAAGTACAACGGTCACATAGTAAGCGTGAACTATATATTCAATTTACAACATTGAAAGAAAAAACAACCTACCAACCCACCCACCTCTAAAATTCTGGGTAGGGTTACGCCAAACCAACAATTTATAAAAGAGCGCGGGAATGCGTTTATTTAGCATTTATTAGTTTCCTTTCATTTGCTTATTCATTAAAAATAATCTTAAAGTACCAGAAAATACTTACTACCCAGTCATGGGTCTCTCTCTGGTTTGGGGGAAGATTACCTGTACCCTCAGGCGGGGGAATTTTAGCGTAGTTTTACACAGAAGGGGAAATTTCGATTTAGCAAACGAGTCAAAAATAAAAACTATTATACAAATTTTTCAAATTACTTTATTTAGTCTAACTCTTTACCTGACAACTTTATTCATAATTGAAAATTATCAATAAATTGAATATTATATTAACTAGTCAAATTTTAACCATCTACGGTCTACCACTTTACCATTATAAGATGGAGCAGTGCAACAGATAATTTTATATGCAATTTAATAGTTTTTCACTTCCGATTTTTTTAATCGTTTTTTTAACTTCCAATGATTGACCTTAATTAATTTTGTTAAACTACTTATATTAATTCTAATAAGTAATAAACTGTTTTCTAATGTAAGACGCGGTATTTGTGCCTTTTTGCTTTACCTGTTTTGATTACTGTGTAGCAGAAGCCATTTTCCCAAAACATAAATTACGGTTCCTGGAAAATAAGTTAGCAGTTAAACGTATATAAATGAAGTTGTATTATAAAGCACAAATAATCGGGAACCAGACATGTCAAAACGGTCATTTAACATGACCATGTGGTGTTCTTTGGATTTTATCGTTAACCGTTTGTAACGGTGCTTAAGTAAATTTGATCCCCGAAAATTATTCCCATAAACAATACGAAAACAAATTCGATGGCAGTTCATTTAGGGGGAATTTTGGTCTGAAATGGGGGAA
Organism: Congeria kusceri; assembly: GCA_027627225.1. Classification (NCBI taxonomy): domain Eukaryota; kingdom Metazoa; phylum Mollusca; class Bivalvia; order Myida; family Dreissenidae; genus Congeria; species Congeria kusceri. The sequence continues at coordinate 185,073 of JAPFQT010000253.1, read as the reverse complement.
AAATATATCGTTTTTCGATGGGGGAATGATGCCGAATTTCGGCATCAAAATACGTAGATCGAGACCCCTGCCAGTAGTGATAGTACTAATTCTTTTAAACTACATAAAGCTCTGATATGCTTGAAATTAGTACTTCTCTAAAGAGACTTATTCACAGATTGTTTTGTATTATTAAAAAATGTCACTACATGTCTAAACTTAAAAAAATAAACCATCTAGAATAACCAAAAACAAATATTATAATTATAAAGAAAACAAATAAAGTAAAACGATTTGCCTCTCCCAGGACTTAAACCTACGACCTTCAGGTTCACTTGTCCAGTTCACTTAGCCAGTTGGGACTTTCAAATATAACCATGTATTTTAATGCCATGTAAGTGATACACATGTTTCCAAAATAGCCAAAAAAAGCGTTGCAAACGCTGAATAATTTTAGCCATTTCATTTGATGATTATTCATAAAAGACCCTATATTTCCTGTATATTTCTGTGTCAGATGTGTTATTTCGCTTCTTTATATACAATGTACTTTTCTTTTTTGAATTCTGTGTCAACAAAATTGAAAATTGTCAAATTGCCAATCTGTGAATAGGTTCCTTTAAGGACCAAATCTTTGCAGTAAAAGTTCTGTTTTGCTGAAACAATAGTGCACCTCTCATATTACAGGGGCAGTTACTCTGGGATTACTACAAGATGAACGCAAAGTTGTTGCTACCTGAAATCTCAATGGTCACCAGGGACATCTGCAAATCAGACCCCAGCCCTCTGTTCAGGATGTCATGAGGGGGACATGGTCTGTGTTTTTAAGTAGCAAGCTATGAATTACCTTTATTTTCCATGTAAAATAAGTACAATCTTTGTTATAAACTGTAAGTGTATTTAATTGTTGAGTTTTGAGATCTTCTGTAATCTGTCAACATTACGTTTTTGTTTATATTAGCGCCTTTGTTTTCTCTATTTGTAGATTTTATACTTTTCAACTTAAGTAAATAAATTTAAGTTCTTTAAACTGCATCTTTTTTTATAAAAGGATTTATTAATGCGTGCGCCGGACGGGCTAGCTCATTTGGTAGAGTGCAGGACTGCCAATCTGGGGTTTGTGAGGTTACTTTCCGGCCCGGTCACATAACTTTCGTGGTGATTGGTCATGAAATTATTTCTACGGCCATTCTCCCCCTACCTCTGATTCAAGTAGGGCAGTTGTCATTTACTGGAATAAGTATGTGCACTTAGTACCGGTTAACCGCTTAGATCGGCTAAGCTTGCCCAGGACAATGTGAGTAGGTTAACTGGCCGCCGTTTTATGACTAAAATACTGTTAAATATGGCATAAAATCCAAAAAAATAAACAAAACGAGTAATGCCTGCAACAATGTTCCCTCAGATATGTGCCGATATTTAAAGTTATATTATTCTGCCTCTCTAGGTCGAGTTTATGCCGACCTTGAAGCAGCTGTTGACACTCATGGGCAGTAGCGGCATCACAGCGAGTAGGAGTACCGTGATCAGTGGATCAGTGACAAAACATATTACAGTTGTACAAACATTGGATGTAGCTGGATGTGAATGTCATTAGAAAAGGTTGAGCACAGAGTTAAGTTTAGCCTCCCAGAAATTTACTATTTCGCACATTTACTTTAACCCTAGTTGTTGTAGCTCGAGGCTTATTGACACACTTTTGAAACCTCCCCCAGTAGGACCCTACAAATTGCGAGGCGGACACCATTTACGTTACACCACGGAGACTCTGTTGCTCTTGATATCTTGCTTTTGTTGCTGTTTGGGTAGTCATTTCATATACATATTCTTTACAAACATGTGTTTCAATTGTTGTAAGGTTTATGAGGACGTCGTAGAAAAGTCTGAGATATGATAGAGATTCAAGTAGGGTTACATTATAGAAGAACAATTTTACTCTTACATGTCCAGTAAAGGTTTTGTTTAAGCTTTCACAAGAAAGTCTTCTGTTAATCAGAGCTACTCCCATGTTTCAGGATCAGTTACACTAGCATCACTAAACGATGATGGTAGAGGCGTTCCAACTAAACGTGAAGCAGTCACTATGTCACGTCCAGAAGGCTACAGAAGCAAGTAACATTTCTGAAAAAGATGTAATTGCTGTAGTATTGTTACAAGCCAATTTGGTCAGAAAACTAGACCCGTAGTTTTGAATGAATAAATGGTTTCAATGTATTATCTATTTGTGAAAGATTCTCTTTATTTCACAATTGTTTTTCGATTTAGAGTTGTTAATCAGCTAATAAACAATGCTTGGAATTCTGATGGGTATGAATTAAACCACGAGGACTGTTGCCTAAGTTGTTTAATATACCACATCAGAATGACAAATAGGTGTTCATTAGCTGATAAACAACAAAAATGCAAACATTATTTTGATTCTAACATAACCTTACAACATCACAATTTGTAAAACTGACTTAACTTTCGCCCATTTTTATGCTCCCCGGAAAGGTTCGGCCGAGCAAAATGTTGTCGCTTAGTCCTTCTGGTCTGTAATTTGTCCATGGACTAAGGGGTTATAAAAGAACTTGGACACATATTTGGCTCAATGAGACATCATGTCGCACACATAAACCAGGTCAAAGGTCAAGGTCACTCTTAGAAGTTAAAGGTTCATAGTCACACTGTTTGGCTGGGCTATAGCTTGGCCATGCGTGGAGAGATTTTAAATTACTTTTCACAAATGTTGGCCTCAGAGAGATGGTGTGTTGCACATGAATCAGGTCCGTAGGTCAAAGGTCAATGTCACTCTTAGAAGTTAAAGGTTCATAGTCACATTGTTTGCCTGGGCTATAGCTTGGCCATGCGTGGAGAGATTTTAAATTACTTTTCACAAATGTTGGCCTCAGAGAGATGGTGTGTTGCACATGAATCAGGTCCGTAGGTTAAAGGTCAAGGTCACTCTTTGAAGTTAAAGGTCCATAGTCACACTGTTTGCCTGGGCTATAGCTTGGCCATGCGTGGAGAGATTTTAAATTACTTTTCACAAATGTTTGCCTCCGAGTGATGGTGTGTTGCACATGAATCAGGTCCGTAGGTTAAAGGTCAAGGTCATTCTTAGAAGTTAAAGGTCCATAGTCACACTGTTTGCCTGGGCTATAGCTTGGCCATGCGTGGAGAGATTTTAAATTACTTTTCACAAATGTTGGCCTCAGAGAGATGGTGTGTTGCACATGAATCAGGTCCGTAGGTTAAAGGTCAAGGTCACTGTTAGAAGTTAAAGGTCCATAGTCACACTGTTTGCCTGGGCTATAGCTTGGCCATGCGTGGAGAGATTTTAAATTACTTTTCACAAATGTTTGCCTCCGAGTGATGGTGTGTTGCACATGAATCAGGTCCGTAGGTCAAAGGTCAAGGTCACTGTTAGAAGTTAAAGGTTCATAGTCACACTGTTTGCCTGGGCTATAGCTTGGCCATGCGTGGAGAGATTTTAAATTACTTTTCACAAATGTTTGCCTCAGAGAGATGGTGTGTTGCACATGAATCAGGTCCGTAGGTTAAAGGTCAATGTCACTCTTAGATGTCAAGGTCAAAATTAGCACTTCGCTTGTCCAGGCTTTAACTTTGCCAAAGATTAAGAGATTTTCAAATTACCTAATACATGTGTTTGCCTCATTTAGAAGGCATGTCACACGCATAAAGCAGGTCTGTAAGTCAAAGTTCAAGGTCACTTTTAGAGGTCAAATGTCAAATTGGCACTCTGCCTGCCCGGGCTATATCTTTGCCAGGGATCGAGGGATTTAAAAATTAAATGGAACAAATAGTTGCCTCAATGAGACTGCATCTCACACTAATAAATCAGGTCAGTAAGACCAAGGTCAATGTCACACTCAGAGGTCGAAGGTCAGTATTGGCTTTGGCCATGGATGGAGGGATTTGAAAAGTACCTTTGCACAAATGTTAACCTCAATGAGACGGTTTTACACACACATGAACGGTAGGTAGCTCAGTAGGTCAAAGGTCAAGGTCACAGCGAAAGTTTGAAATCAAAAATTGGATTTTTCATTGACTTGGCACAAATGTTTGCCTCTGTGCGACGGTGTGGTGCTTTTAACACGTCAACATTGTCAAGCAGTGTCAAAGCAGCATCAGAGAGCATCTATCTGTTTTACCGATATTCTTGTCAGTATTTATACACTATACAGTTTACATTCCTTATTTATACAGTTACCATTTAAACCAAATGTTATTTAAAAGACTCAAAGACAATCATTAGAATACAACTTCTATCTTAAATATTTTGTCAACAAATTATTATTCTGCATCTCTAGGTTGAGTTTTTGCCGACCTCGAAGCAGCTGATGACGATCATGGGCAGTATCGGTATCTGACCAACTCCTTCTTAGACATTCCCTGGCTGACACAGAAATCAACACCAGAGGTATGAAGTGTCATTTTCAGTCTGTCATTAATATTTGGCCAATGGAAATTTGTATTAGTATAGAAACAAATAGAAACAGACAATGATTTCCACTAAGTGTGTAACAATATGCACACCTAGTGATATGGTATACCGGTATGTATCATGATACATGGTTTTTCATGTAATCAGTAACTAAATATATCATACCAAAAATAATAATGCACCAATAATCTAATGTACTATTGACAAGAAGCAACAGCTACCAGTTTGGTCGATTACAATGTGTAGAATGCAATGCCAAAAAAAAATTTGTGTACGGAAACCAGACATTTGTACTTGTATTTACTGACTTATTTATTTTTAGCTTGACTATTCATTGAATAGTCGGAGCTATTCTGCTAATCTGCTCCATCGATGTCAGCATTGCCGTCATGCTCTGGTTATGGTTTGCATGCAACAAGTACATATCTCTGTAAATACTACAGATATTCACACATGTCTTCGAGGTCATTATGTAAGGTCACTGACCAAGGCCCATAACTCTGACCTGCAATTAGGCAGATTTATGCCCCTTTTTGTACTTCGAAAATTGAGGTTAAAATGTGCATTCAATAAGTACATATCTCTATAGATATTAAATTAAAACTTCACACATGTTTTCATGGTCATTATGTAAGGTCACTCGCTAGGCCCATAACTGTCACCAGCATTTTAGTAAAAGTATGCCCCTTTTTGTAATAACAAAATTCAGGTTAATATTTGCATGCAACAAGTACATATCTCGGTAACTACGGCAGATATTCATTTGAAACTTCACACATGTCTTCAGTGTCGTTATGTTAGGTCGCTGACCAAGGTACATAACTCTGACAAAGAATACATTAATAGTCAAGCGCGCTGTCCTGAGACAGCTCTTGTTACCTATGGCCACACTGTTCCATATCATATAGTAATGGATTGAAAGGTGAACCAAACCCTAAGAATCATATACTGATATATCATGACAATGTCTACTGCTACTTCCTTTAATTTAGACTGTTTCTAGCTCAACTGTTGAAAGAATAGATGAGCTTTCCACTTGCCCCGGTGTTGGTGTCCGCGTCTCAACTTTGGTTAGTTTTGATTAAAAAGTCCCAATGACTTCAATACGTCATAAGACATTCACTTGAAACTTAGTATATATCATTATCATCAATGCCAGCATCAAATGCTACAATTCCCATTACTCAGTTTTGTGTGTTGACGTATTTATGTCCCCTTTAACTTACATTTTCACATTAATGTGTCAGTTCACAAATCATTAAAATCATTATAACTTCAAAACTACACCAGGTATTTACTTGAAACTTGGAATTTAAAATTTTCTTCATTTTCAACATCAGGTGCGACAATTCCCACAACTTGGTTTGTTATTTTGACAGAGTTATGCCCTCTTTTAACTCGGATTTTCAAAATAAATTTGAGGTTCAGAAGTCTTTTAACTTTAAAACAAACAAACAAGGTTTTCCTTTGAAACTTCGAAATATCAAAATGTCATCAACTGCAGCATCCAGTACAATAGTTACCATAACTCAGCTTTGTATTGTGACAGATTTATGCCCAATCCACCAAATAAGGCACCAACTGAAATACTTCGAATAGTTGAGCATGCTATCCTCTGACAGCTCTTGTTCTCTTTTAGCTCACCTGAGTTTAAAATGCTCAGTGAGCTATTGATATATGTTCATATTGATTTTTTTTCATGTTAAGTTCTGTCATTTATTTAACTCATGTAGTTTCAATCTCTGTTTCAGTACACAAAAATATGTAAAACAAGTCAATTAATTGTTTATTAACTGAAACAGGTCCTTGACTGTGCCCCTATCAGCATGTCAAGGAGCCTTTGACTGCCTCCTGTGTCCTGTTTTGTCTTTCAAGTATTAATTCATTAAAGATAAAAATTCAAATGTGTTAAAGCATTTGTTTTCTATTGTCCAATCATATGGAAATTTGCAAATGAAATCGGAATAAAAATTCCAAGACACAACTGTTTCTGCTAAATTGCAATACAAAGTATTTGTTGTTTTTTGCCATTTTGTGTGAATATAGGTTCTTTTTGGCCATTTTTAATGTTACTTTTACAGGCCCTATAACGTGCAGCGTTGATCCAGTCGAGGCAAGCTGGTCACAGTGGGTCATGAATTACTGCAACGTCTTTGAGAAGGCCAAAGAACTCAGTTCATTCATATTATTTGCTAACTGTAATGTGTTCTGGTACAAATCGTACATTATTAATTGCGATTCACATTAAACTTTAAATTAATAGACACTATATCCGCTTACTTCTTTAAAGCAATCATATTTTATGTTTCATGTGAACATTTCTTTGGGAACATTTATCAAAACTGTATAGAAGTGTTTTCTTATCTGACTGATTACTTGAAACTTGTTGGTAATTGTAAAATTGTAACTTTCATAAAATTATTTTACTTGTTTGAATGTTTGATTGTGTTGCATGCATGTTTTCATTTGATAAAACATGTTTGTAAGATGTCTGCCATTGTATGTTATTTAAGTTCTTTGTATCTTATGTTGACAAAATATTTAGTTTTAGGTGTGCCTGTCTGCCTGTCCATATTCATGATCATATTTTTTAAATGTCATTAAACATAAAAAAACTGAAGCATTTGGGGTAAAAAACTGGAATGTTATGTAAGCGATTATATGTTTTTAAATATTAATATACGAAAAGTACAGAAGTATTTCTCTTATTTTTTTTCACATTGCAAAGCTTTATAATTTTATAATATTAACTTCAAATGATAATTATTCATTAATTACACAATATTCTAAATATATTTCTGTGACAAATTTTAGATTTTGAATCTGTGACAAAAATGTTAGAAATGGTCGATTCTTCAATCTGTAAGCTTAGGCAGCTTAGTTTTTTTCATCATTAGTCATTACAAATATGGCAGCGCTGAGAATTTATTTAAACTTACAAATACAGTATGTACTCCTACAATGAAAGTATGGATATGGTAAACATTAACAGCTTACGGGTACTCTTTAACATGGAAATTTGTTCACCATTTTGGGATTGAAATGCTTAATTTGTCCTTTGATATTTCTAACTAACATTCCAGTGAATGGATAACAATAACATTTCCATGAATATATAAATCATATTTGCACATTAAGTTTTGTAAGATTTTTGTAAGATTGTTTGCTTTATAAGAAGGTTGACCTTTCTTTTTTATGCCCTTTTTTCGGTACACTTTTTATGCCCCCCATGGAAGATGGCGAGGTTTATTGGTTAGCTAATGTCAGTCTGTCTGTCGGTAGATCAATTTCATTTCCGCTCTCTACGCCCAACAGTTTTCATCCGATCCTCACCAAACTTTATGAAAATGTTTGTGGCCATATCTCAATCAAGTTTGATTATCATCCAAATCACATCAGGAATTGTTGAGTTATGACCCTTGAATTATCTAAAGTTGTCATTTTTAGCAGTTTCTGCTCTCTATGGCCAACAGTTTTTATCCGATTGTCACTAAACTTGGTGAAATTCTTTGTGGGCTTAATTTCTCTGTCAAGTTCGATAATCAACCAAATCGTCCCAATAACTGTGGAGTTAAGGCCCTTAAATTATCTAAAACTAGCCTTTTTAGCTGTTTCCGCTCTCAAAGTCCAACAGTTTTCATTAGATCTTGAGGTTTTAATATCTTAGCCAAATTCGATGATCAACCAAATTGCCAGAGGAACAGCAGAGTTATGGCCCTTGATTTATCTTAAATTGGCCTTTTTAGCAGTTTCCACTTCCTATGTCCAACAGTTTTCATCCGATCTTCACCAAAATTGATATTTTATTTCAAGATTGCTCTTAACCTAGAGAGGGCATTACTGGTTTACAAACAGCTCTTATATTTATCTTAAAATTATATCTGTTGGCTTGGGTTATGATCATAGAAGCTGACCGAAGTTTGTTTTGCTAAGAATTTGTTTAAATTAAATTGTAAAGAATTGTAAGCAAAATAACAACAGTTTTAACATAAATTTACTTTATCTTTAACTTAAAAGTTTCAATAGTATCATTCCTTGTTAAGAAAATTTAGATATTTGAAATACTGTATTTTAATGTAAGAACTGAATGTTTATGTAGATAGAATTCATTGTACTTGTTGTTGAATTTATCCTGATTTGCAATTGTCTTCTGTATGACATTTGAATTTCCTTATATTATCTTTGCAGTTTTACTTGTATGAAAACTAACATTTCATGTAAAAATGCAACTTTGTCATAACTGCATCTGCAATTTGTTTGTAAAGAAATTATTTATTGTTCAATGTATTGTACATATTTGTGCTTATCATTATATAGCTATTATCTTGTTTGATTTTATTTTTAATTTGCCAGTTGCGTTTTTTTTTCCAAAATTTTTTAGTATTGCAAGTATGATTACGATCTAAAAAGTAAATCCATTTAAAAGTGTAATGTTCTAAAAAGCTGACCACAGTTTTCTTTTCAGAAATATTCTAGATCCAGTCATTTTTTGTCACGCCTGCTAGCGGTCTGCTTGAATTTGTTGCGACACTGAGTCAAAGGTCAAATATGGGCATAAAACAGCTTGTGTTGACTTTTAATTCATCATTCATTAGGGAATTTTAAAATAACTTGCCACAAATGTTCACCATGTGGAGATGGCATGTTGCACACAAGACCCGTGTTCCTAGCTCAAATGTCAAGGTCACACTAGAGGTCAAAGATGTGAATGATACAGCTTGTTTGGACCAGACATTCTTTATTTGTGGTTTGTAGTGTTGAATAGTTTTCAGAAAGGTTCACCAAATGGCGACACCATGTTGCGCACAAGACATGTGTTCAATATCACCCTTAGAGGTCAAATATGGGCAAAGGTCAAATATTGGCATTATATAGCTTGTTTCCAATGTGATTTTAAAATAATCACGGTACAATATTTGTTACTTTCTTGACAACAGGCTTGACATGTTGCTAACAGGCATCTAGTTGAATTTGAATTTACCTGGGATGCAGAATTTGGTATAATAGATTTAATAAACAAGAAGTGTGGAAATTCCACGAAAACATTTTTCGAACAAATACATAAAAGTCAGCACAATAATGAAAGAAAGTTCAGGGTGCCATATGCATTCCTAAGCGAGGTCTCGTTATAAGGTATCTATGGATGAAGTTTCATTAGAATATTGTAATGCGTGTTCAAATTATTGAGCAGAAACTGTTTTTGTATTTTTAGTAACATTGACCCTGACCTTCACCCCACCCACCCCATATGCAATCCCAAGCGTGGTCTAGATATAAGGTACCTATGTGTGAAGTTTCATTAAAATATCTCAATCTATTCTCCAGTTAGAGAGCAGAAACGAAAAGTTGACGCCGCCACCCAGCCCGCCCGCCCGACATACCCAAATCTAATAACCGAAATTTTTCTTAGAAAAATTTGGTTAAAAACAGATATTTAAATTTTGTTTTTGTAAAATTGAATTTAAACTAAACTGCTTATTATTTTCGCCAATGATGTTATGTTTTTACCAACTTTGGTTTTTAAGTTAATAACATTACACAAAAAATCATATTCATGAAATCTTTTAGAATAGGGTTAAATGTATCATGGTTTGCTATTGAATTGTGTATGTTTATTAATGTGTTGTCATATTTTACGTTGTTCCAAATTGGCATAAATCATGAAAAATACAGCACATGTCATGAAGTCCAAAAAAAGATAAGAAAAATACAACTGTTAAATAATTAGTAATTTTGTGGCCCAGTTGCTTTAAATGTCCATGGCAAGATAACTTTCAGTGTAAATATAATTAATATTACGAACAACGTGCTCATTTTAAGTAAAATTTATAATTGCAGTTTGTTCAGATTAAACTTGTTTTTCAAAATGTTCATGTCATAATTATTTACATAAATAATTTCATCCAGATTCTAACCTTGTGTTAGCTGAGTTGTCAGTTAGTTTTGAGCAACTCACCACTGATGATATGTTGTTTTCTTCTTTGAATATTATTATGGTTATTTATACTCGGCCAAAAAATAACCTGACAGTTTATCAATTTTCGGAAAGCGGATCTAGATACAGTAAACAATGATTGATTTTTAAAATACAATGTTTTCAACATACATGTGTACATTTTCATATTTCCCATACATAAATTATTGTTTTATGACATAGTGGTTGCAATATAATCCACTAACAAAAAGAGAACAAATTATAATGCGTCAGGTTTCTTTTTTGGTTTAAGTGTATAGATTTTGTCTCATTATACATGTGTGCATTATGATATTTTCATTTATTTGAGCGTATGTAATCAATGGAATGCTTTTGTTACTGTTCAGTATATAGTTAAGCTCCATGAACACGACATTCATTGTGAGCTATTGGAATATGAGACCTTTCCTGCGTCATCAGTCGTCTTAACGTTGTGTGCACAACTGATACTTCAAATGAAATTTTTAAACCAATGGCCAGTAACAATGAAGTAGTTGCTTCATTTTCGAAAAAAAAGACTGTGCAAGATCCATTGACAGCAATAACAAGCAATTTCTTTTAATAATTCAAGTCATGGATCAGTAGGATTTCATCCTCTCCCGAAGGTGGAGGGATATAGTTTAGGTGTGTCTGTCTCTCTGTCAGGAGTCATTTATTAACCATGGGAAAATATTGGGCAAGTTCTTCAACATTAAATTTGATGCTTAAATAATCTTAGAATGTTGACAATATTGTCATTAAAAACAGATTTGGTTGCTTTAATGTAAATCATCTAATTTTGCCTATTGGGATTAATTACTTACTCAGGCCAAAAGAATAAATTGTGTGTTTTGGGCAGCGGTTTCAAAAAAGTGCGGTAGGTCGGGATTAAGTTTGTCGGACGAATTTGGATTCATGGGAAACAATCATCGCTAAAATCTTTAGGGACGGGGATTTACGCTGGAATCATGGAAAACAATCGTCGCTAAAAACGTTAGGGTCAGGGTGTTTACGCTGGAATCATGGAAAAGAATCGTCGCTAAAAACTTTAGGGTCAGGGTGTTTACGCTGGAATCATGGAAAACAATCGTCACTAGAATCTTTAGGGTCGGGGTGTTTACGCTGGAATCATGGAAAACAATCGTCACTAAAATCTTTAGGGGGGGTGTGTTTACGCTGGAATCATGGAAAACAATCGTCACTAAAATCTTTGTCGGGGTGTTTACGCTGGATTCATGGAAAAAACAATCGTCGCTAAAAACTTTAGTGTCTGTGGTTTACGCTAGCTAGAGTCAGGTTGCCCGAAACACACAATTAATTTTTTTGGCCTCACCATAAAACATGACTTTTGCCCGTATTCATAGGTTATGTTTTGAAAAATAACTGTTTTATTGCCTACATTAATTGATGAGTGATGGTATTACAAAATCTTCATCTTCTTTTGACAATGATACGATAAGACAACTAAATTTTGTTATCTCGAAGTTGCCTGGAATTCAATGTAACTTTGGCATATCTGAAGTTTGACGTATCTGTTTACATAATTTTTATAAATATCCAGTTTAAATTATTTGAAAAATTGTAACATAAAATAGCAATTCTGTATAAATAAAATTGAATTGTTAATATGTGATCAATGATTAATTGGAAAGTAAAACATGATCATGAAAACATGTAAAAATGTTTGCAGTGTGTGACAGACTTCCGTCATGGCTAGAAACAACCTAAGATATTTTCCACTCTTGACAGAAGCGAGTTCGAGATAACAAAATTAAGATGTATTTCTATATATTGATAAAGAGCTTAAGCCTGACTTCCACACTGCTGTGTATTTAAAACCAGTCTCCAGTCTCATTAAGGTTTTGCCTTAATCTGTGTGTGTGACATACTTTTCCTTCCAGAACATTTTGGCGGGGTTCTAAATTATTAGCCAGTGCCTTTTTTATAAAACAAAGAAAAAACACAAAGACGACACTGAGATTTCAACTGATGGGTTTATTAGACCATATTCACAGTACAATTTAACAAGTACTCTTAATCGGGTCCATAGAAAACAGAAATGTAAACAACATTTCACGTCTGCCATTTAAATCCTGCCCCACGCCTTGGCTCGCTTCGTTGATCAATAACTGCTGCAAGTCAGGTGACGATACATCTCAGTGATTGACTTCTGGAAATATATAATAAATATTTAATAGTTAGCATACAATGAATAGTTTACGTCAAGGAAAAATATGTGGTTCAGGTTCCACTGCTTATATTTTTTAGAACGTCATATTATGATAATCTTTGGGAAATTTTATACCAAACAATTTTTTTCGCTTCAGACATTCTTCAGGATGAGGTGATGCAAGTAGGGTCTGTCGTGAAACCTGAACCACTGATTTTTTTCCTTGGCCTAAACATTCTATAAAGTATTTGTCATCAATTTTATTTTAAAAAAAATCCTAAGATCAATAAAAAAATTAAGAAGACTCCTGGTGTTTGTATTTATTTGCACAAAACGTGGGAGTAGGGACGATGATGAAATGTTTTTATTTTTATTTTGTACTAAAAGGTATATATAACCCTGATTAGGGGGGGTAGAACCTCCACTTTCCAACGGAAAGTAGAGGTTCAGCACCCCCTACCCCCCCAGGAGTTTTTTTAAAACTGCCCAAGGTCGGAGCGGTATTTGAACCCACACACCAAGCCTCTCAAGACCACTGCTCTACCAACTGAGCTATTGAGGCTTCTGTGGTACCTGTTCGAAACATTTATTTATCCTTTCAATAACACATAACAGTAAAAAAAATCACATGACCTGAACTATGGTCATGTGACCAAGTCCAAGTCATGTGATTGCTATATTTAGTACTCATTCTATCCATATAATCCCTTTTCACTACCAATGAAACCACAAGCCAGAGTGGTGCAGTGGATAGAGCAGTGGACTACGGAGCTGTGGGACGGGAATTCAAATACCGGTATAAACCTTCAATACTTTCCTTGCTTATTTCCATGTATAATAATGTTGTTCATATGAAAATATAAATGTATGCAATAAAATGTCGATAAAAATGCATTACATTATATAAATCTGCATGCGCCAAAAAAAAATGTGTCTAACAAAAAAAAAAGAATTCTAACTTTGTTGAAATAAAAGTTCTGTTAGAAAGAAAATACTCCGGTATTGTGCAAAACATCCAAATAATTGGCCATTGAAATTTCAAAACATTTACCTCCAGTTATGGTGGAACATTGACGGCTGCTACCACGTTTTGCTGCAAAAAGTCTGTGCATGGTTTCGGCATCGTTCAGGAATACTTCGGTGTCAGGATCGGGTTCGTTGCTGTCCCTAAGTGTGGACGGGCTGCTGTCTGCAACAACAAAAACAACATAATAAAAATTTGTTATCAAAACTGCAGGTTATAGTGCATTATTATTATAAATTATATTTAAAGTTATAATAATGTTTTATACAGTAAACTCCGCTTGGAACAATATTGAGCAGACCATAGAATTTATATCCCTATATCAGAATATCTTCACATACAAAATAAGGCAACCAACCGCATGGACATATCAGAATACATGTGAGAGACGCAACACCAATCATATTACAGCAGACACGTTAGTTGTATAATGGGGGATAATGTGAGATACAGGAGACGCCCCATTCCAGAGGCGACCCTGGGTCTGTTAGTGCCCAGTGAGAAGCACCTAGTACACTGCACCTCAGTTTAATATCTATTGTCCAAGACTCTGTTAGTAGGTTAGGGTGTAGCGTGGTCTCGAACCTGAGAATCCTGGGGTGTGAAGCCAATATTTTACCACTAGACAACGGATGAGCTACTCGCAGCATGTGTATGAGTAAATTGTATATAACGTTTCAATGATAATTTTGAATGCTTGTGATGTCACTAAATACTGCCATAAGCAAGAAATGGTCTTTCTATTGATATTGAACTTTGTCCAGTTTTAACAAGGCAGTTATAGGGACACTGACCAATATCAAATGAAATATATAGGGATCGGTTCCCAGACCTTGGAATCAGTGTCGTTATATGCATATATCATTACAAACCATATCGTGTCAAGTGGATTTAGTTAATTCAATGTAAATTTCTCCACCAAAGTCATCATCAAAAGTGCCTGGAATCATTAGCTGTAACAGCATGTGTGGCTATACAATAAGGATTATAAGGGGCAACAGCAGTCATTTTAGTAGTTGTAGTATGAATAATATGTATAGCCAGGACGACCTGGCCTGACACTCGTGAATTCTTATCAGCATTATTTTGTATATTTATACTCTGTTTACGATTCCAGTATGTAAAAATATGTAAAGATTTTCATCGTAATGATTTTCTAATATATTCATTCAAAAAGTCCGATTTTAGGTGAATTTTTCAGAGCTATACTACTGAGACTAGTTGTGGTGAAAGGAATAGTATACCGGTAAGTCGAAATGGTGCAAAAGAGTGCACATACTTACACCAGTAACTTACAACTGCCATACTTGAATCTGAGGTAGGGGGAGAATGGCGGTAGAAATAATTTCATGACCAATCCCCAAACAAGTTATGTCTACGGGCTGGGGTTCAAACTAACGATCCCACGGTTTGACAGTCCAGAGCTCTACCAACTGAGTTAGCCTGGCCCGGCACACTTCATATACAAAAAAGATTTACGTACACTCCTCGCTTAAACTTTTGAGATATGTAATGAAACAAGAGCTATTTGTAAAACTGTTATGCCCCCCCTAGGTTAAAAGCGATCTTTAAAATATCAATTATGGTGAAGATTTGATGAAAACTGTTGGACACAGGGAGCTGAAGGTGCTAAAAAGGTAAATTTAAGATAAATCAAGGGCCATAACTCTGCAGTTCCTAGTGCAATTTGGTGGATCGTTGAACTTAAAATATTATATTATAACCTTAAACATTTTCATATAGTTTTGTGAAGATTGGATGAAAACTGCTGGACTTAGAGGGCAACAGGTACAAAGACTAATTTTAGATAATTCACAGGCTATAACTCCACAGTTACTGAGACAATTTGGTTGATTATCGAACCTGAACGAGATATTGTGTCCACAAAGATTTTCACCAAGTTTGGTGAAGATCGGATAAAAACTATCTGACTTAGTACGGAAACAGCTAAAAAGGCCAATTTTAGATAATTAAAATGGTCATAACAATTTCAGGATTGATTTGGCTGATGATCAAACTTGGCCGATATATAATTAGAATAAAGATTTTAATGAAGTTTGGCAAAGATCGGATGAAAACTATTGGACTTAGTACAACACTAGCAGACATGTCTACAAATGGTTCGATCTGGCCCATTATCAAACCTATCTGAGATTGTATGGTCATACATAAACTGTGCAAGTTTGGTTAAGATTGAATGAAAAGAGAAGTTTTTATCGCCTGCCCATAATTGACGAATTATAGACTATGGACAAAAAATCAACAGACCAGAATGATCTGACAATATTTGCAAGTGCTCTTGGCAGGGACGCTGCATATAAAGTTTATTTGAATTCAAGTAATTAGTTTCTGAGAATTGGTCGGAAAACAAGAATTTCCGATTAAAATATTATGTTTATAATCAAATCAGACTGGAAAATCTGACAGTTTGCGCATGACCTCGTGATGGTGATGCTCAATTTTATTGAAAATGAGTCATTAGTTACTGAGAACTAGTGCATAAAAAATTTCCTATTAACAAATCCTATTTAACTTATATCAAAGGGCAATAACTCTCTGAAAAATCATCAGACTGGAAAGACCTGACAATATGCACAAGTCCTCTTGGTAAGGATGCCGCATATCAAGTTAAATTGATTTTGAGTTATTAATTCCGGAGATCCTGCACGGAAACAAAAATATCTGTTTTAAGGTTCTATTAATAATCAAAGGGCAGTAACTCCACGAAAAACAATCAGACCAGAAGAATCTGACATTATGTGCATGTCCTCTTGTTATGGACGCTGCATATAAAGTTTCATTGCATCTGAATTATTAGTTCCAGAGATCTTGCGTGGAAACAAAATGTTAATGTAAAATAAGCATAAATGTAAGCTTATTTTTGAAAATGTGTGAGTAAATGTACAGTCACTTCAGAATTTGTGGGGGTAAATGTACACTCTATATAGGATTTGTGGGCTATATTTACATCCAACAATACATTACGATATGAGCAGAAGGCCAGAGTAGTGTACAATGTAAAAAATAATTAGTTTTAATGGAGTCATTTGAATACAAAAATGTAACAAGAAATAATTCTTAACATTTTAAGACTTTATTGCTAACTCATGAATATATCAACTGCACATTCAGATAGGCAGGTTTGTCAAAACATCTGTCTGTTTCTGTCTTCCATTCACCTCTGTATGAGAAGATCCGAAAAAAATGCGCGTAAATGTACACCACACTTTTTATTTTCTCTGCATATTTTCCAATTATTTGTGCGTAAATTACGCGTGTACGCCCCTTATCTGGGCCTCTGGGCAGATGGAAGGTTGGATGGACCGAACTTTGCATAAAATTTGTTGGGCACTGCATTGGACATCCTTACAAATGAATAGCAAGGAAGATGAATTTGTAGATACATGTAGTTGACGATCTGCAAGCTTGCAGTCCAAGATTTCTTTAAATGGATGAGTATGAACCAGGGCTGGCACGTATCACTCACCCCTGGGTTTTCCCGGCAGGTTTGACCGGTTTTTCCCGCCCCGGTCAATACTCTGAAAGTGGGCAATACTGGTCATTACTGGGCAATACTATTTTTTCTTCAGTTAATATGCAGTTTTAATTGTTCTTATAAATCTAAATGCTCAGTTACCTTATGTCATTAAAAAATGGCTTGTTTAGTTTTGCAGATCTATTATATGCATAGTTAGAATATTTTTTTAAGTGGCGGCACATATCCACTGGTTTATTCATACATTTGTCGATGGCAACGCTTATCATGAAATATTTTCTATGTTGTTTGTGAAATGATTCCGCTTGATATTGATATATGTCTACACTTATTCATCCTTCTTTATTTCTTGCACTGAACTGTTCTTTTTTTGTTAACAATAAAACTTCTATGGATAATAATGCAAGCATGCTCATTATTATTTAATAATCTGGTATTATACCGGGGATGATACCGGGGATGACTGGACAAATCACTCATATCTTCTAATTTCATTACTTACTTTCAATTAACAGCAGGAATCAGTCACTTAAGGTGCCATTCAATGCATGTTTTTACGGTTTGAAAAAGGCCCCTAATTGACATGGGTCTTTGCCGGCCCCTCAATCATTGAGATAGGTCTAATGTTTATTCAAGGGTCCAGTTTAACTGTTTGTTGAGCACATGCATCTTTCAATTCATTCAATGTTTGTGTTTGTTTAAGAGGATGTACATATTGTGGATGTATCATAAATGATACCACACTGTTGTGTCATTAATTTAATGTACAAGCACTGGGCTGCGAGAGGGTCTTATTGCAACATAACATCAACTAAAATAGTTTATAACATAAAAATATACAATGTTACTTACAGTATAAAATTGTTATTAGATATGTGTTTATATGTAGAAACTAATGATTAGTATCTACTGTAAACATAATTGTGCAGTATCTTTTTTCCCCCATTATTGCCCAGTAAAACCCTGTAAAACCCGGTTTTTCCCAGTATTACCCGCCCGGGCAGGTCAATACTATAAAACCGGGTTTTATGGAAACCCTGGTATAAACAGTGTATTTATTAAACATGACATATTATATGCACTCAATATATAATATTGCCTATCAACTCTTCCAATATGGTTTGCATGCTGTGTACTTATCCAACTATATCATGGTACACAACGCTGTTAAATGACCTTATTAGACACAAGGAATAATACTCCCAATAAATACGAATTTTGTTGTGTTTTTCTTATTTTTCATGCATGTTAAAGGTTTTTCATATTTTATTTTTAGTTAATACCAATTTTACTTTGTTTAATGTCAGTTTCCAACAGCATTTTAAATTATGAATTCATGTTTTAAGCTTTATAAGCTGCAAATTCATCTTTTACAACACAATATTTACACTATAGTATCAGTCTTCACAATAGTTTTTTTCCAAAACTTGCCCATTCGGGCATAGACCATAAAATTTCTACTTGCCTGAATAATAATGCTAACTGCCGCAAACTATGTTATTTCAGCATGTAAAAGTAGTAAACAGATATTTTATTACTGCAATATGCGTTCATACTTTAGCAAAACATTCCACCAAGAAAATGGTCTTTCAATGGTAAGGTCTGTGTGTGACTTGTATATTTGCAACGGTACAGCGTTACTTGTAAGGCTCTGGTCGCCAATAGTGAGCTACATTTTATATGGGCAGTATCGTCTAGTTTGAATATAGTCCTATATAAAAAGTAACACTAAATAAGTTGCACATCTTATTACTAAGAATTTAGACTATCCAGGGTAAGGACATCTATTTATATATTGGCAACTGTTGCCCATATAGTTACTAAAATAAATATTTACCATGGGCCTAAGAAGTTATTCAGTGCCAGCTTAAAGTAAGTATGTGTCCTGCACCTATCAATATTTTTGTGTGGGTGGGCATATAAGAGAATTAAGATTGAAAGAGATTCCAGACAGGTGGGAATTTGACACGCAAAATCATTCTGGGTCTCAGGACTTATGTCGGATTTTAGAACCTGGTAATATAGACCCCCAACCATTTCCCACTGTGGGGCATAAAACGAAAATGTTTGGTTCTTGGCTGTGGAATTATGCCAAAAAAGTCTAATTGCTCATGGGTTAGCCCCCCCCCCCCCGCTCCCCCCACGGAGAAACTATTGATAGGTGCATCCCAGACCTAGTGCCTGTTCAAATCACTTCATGTACTGTATAAAGCGTACGTTTGACGATGACTTTGTTTCGATTTTTTTCTGTATTAAATACATATGTCAGTACAGTTTATTTATGTAATTTGTTTCATTATTGTATATGGAAATGAAAACAATCAAATGTTACCTTGGTCACGTCCGAATTAATTGCTAAATCCTTTTATAAACTGCAACTGTATAAATTTGTGTTGACATTTCAGCCATTTTACCGGAAGTAATGTATTATTTGATCCCAAGACAAATTGGTCTAAAGACCATTCGATTGACAGATTCAAATGACTTAACATACGCACTCGTCGTCGCCTCAATTAATGTTTTGTGATTTGTTCTATATCTATTATAATGGGTATTATAAATATAATAATGAAACGCAACGGTTCTTAGTTTTTAGCTTTAATTAACATATAAAATGATTATATTATTGTATAAACATAAGACTATATAAAATAATGTTTCAAATCAAAACAAAACAAAAAAACTCGTATAAATATTCGACTGGGCAAAAATAATAACGGAAGCAACAAGAGCTGTCAGACGACAGCGCTCTCGACTTTTCAAAGTATTTCAGTTGGTACATATTTTTGATAGTAGAAGGGACATACATTTGTTAAAATACATAGCTTTTTAGTGAAGAATTGAATAGTTTTTTAAATGTTTAAACAAAAACTTTAACAACAAAGGCTATGTAAAAAGTTGGCTAATTCTGTCAAAATACAAAATAGAGTTATGGGAAATGTTCACCGATACTGGAGTTGAGGACAAAGGTTAGTTCGAAGTTTCAAGTGAACAGCTTGTGTAGCATTGAAGTTACACAACTTTTGAATATAAACTTTAACCAGATAATCTATGCGAAAAAAAAGGGACAGCACTCTGTCAAAATACAAAACAGAGTTATATGGAATGTTGCACTTGATACTGGAGTTGATCACAAAGTTTAGTTCGAAGTTTTAAGTGAATAACTTAGGTAGATTTGAAGGTACCAAACTTTGGAATATAAACCTTAACCAGAAAATATATGTGAAAAAGGGTCATAACTCTGTCAAATTACAAAACAGAGTTATGGGGAATGTTGCCTCTGACACTGGAGTTGATGACAAAGGTACATTCTTAGTTTCAAAGGAATAACTTATGTAGTTTTGAAGTTACAAAGACTTTTGAATAAAAACTTAAACCAATTCAGACGTGGACGCGGACGCCGACGCCGGGGGTAGTAGGGTAGATCACCTATTCTTCGAATAGTCGAGCTAATAAAAATAAATTGTGCTACCACAATTATGCACATACACTGAACTGCCATTGTGTCAACCAAGTCGAGCTGACCGCAGGCGGGCTCTACAAAAAACAGTATATTAACATAGGGTCTTAAAGATTGGATCGCAAAGTCAGCGCAAACTAGACCACGGTGAAATAAAAGTATTTTACAGCTAACGTTTTATACACATCTTCAAGTACACCCATGTATCCTTAGGAATGAAAAATATTGAATTTACCTTAAGTTCGCAATAAATCTGATAATATAATGACGGACACAGGGCTATAAGAAAATACTTCTGCGACATGTCGTGTCAAACCTGCATGTGCAATCAAATTTTGTTGTTTCATATAATAAGAATAATTTTAAAAATTTGAATTGAGAGTTACCTTTTGTTTCATACTTTACAGGCTAACTCATTTTTAGTATATGCTACTTTAACTGCATGTAATTAAAGGGACTTATTTGTCCAGTTTTAACAAGGCAGTTAAAGCGACACTGACCAATATCAAATTAAATATATAGGGATCGGTTCCCGGACCTTAGAATCAGTGTCTTTATATGCATATATCATTACAAGCCATATCGTTACAAGTGGAGTTTAGTTGGTTCACTGTAAATTTCTCCACCAAAGTCATCATCAAAAGAGCCTGGAATCAATAGCTGTAACAGCATGTGTGGCTAAACAATAAGGATTATAAGCAGTAACAGCAGTCATTTTAGTAGTTGTAGTATGAATAACCTGTATAGCTAAGATGACCTGGCCTGACACTCGTAAATTCTTATCAGCATTATTTCGTATATTTATACTCTGTTTACGATTCCAGTAGTAAAATTATGTAAAGATTTTCATGGTAATGGTTTTCTAATATATTTAGTCAAAAAGTTCATGTTAATTTTGCAGAGCTATAATACTGAGAATAGTTGTGGTGACAGGAATAGTATAAGTCGAAATGTGTGATAATTTATATTCTTTTAAAGTTGATTTAGCACAAGATAAACTATTAGACTCACTATCGTTTTTGGCGTATTTTGTATGTTGTCCTTAAATGACCAATTGCTGATGCTTTTATTCATATTAATCTCTAAAACTGGCTGTTTTTCGGTGAACAAAAGAAAACGCTTGAGTAAAATCTAATTTAAGTCTGATTATGGGTGGTGAGGGGTCAAAACCCTGTCACTTGTAAAATAATTACAGTTCGTGGTTAAGTGTTAAGATTAGCAGATTTCTTATTCTTTGTATTAGATAGCTCCTCATTAGCAATTAAGAAGTCCCTTCAGCAGTGAAAACAGCAACAATAGGAACAACACCCACCTGGTAGGTCATGGACATGCTGTTGGAACTGTTGGATCTCGATATTTTTCGGGTGCATCAGCATGTTCTGTTGCTGAAAATAAAATAAAATATAAATTGAAATCAGTTTAACACCAGAGTTCTTATCAAGTCAGTGTATGTGCAACTAAATTACAACAGAATAGCTCAAATTGTCAAAGAACTTTCACCAGTTTGCTCGAGAGGGCTTCATTCCTTTTTACCATTGAATTTTTTTTTCTTCATAATTTTTATTTAATAATATCTGATGTTATTTGTTTTAAATGGAGATACATATTTGTATACACAGCCTTTTAAAACAATATTGTTATCACGTTATTCACAAATTAAATCCTTTTAAACCAGATATTCTCTGTCACTTTGTCACTAGCTGCATCAAGTGAAACAGTATGTGCATGAAATTGCAAATTGCTGCAGACAGCTTTAAAATGATGCTTTAACCTCACTGCAATAATAAATGCATCTAGTTTCTACCACTGAGATATTTCCTGATAGCACTCTTCTATTAATAAAGTGTATTCAACAGTCCACACTACACATTCAAAAAGTTAACATATGACCTGTGCACATTCATATTACAAACACCACCAAACCATTAAATACACCACCAAACGATACATCAAACAGACCGAACAGATACATGTGTTGTCTACAAATGTATAAACATGCATGATGTAAAACTGAATGTACAGCAAGGTAAGGCAAACAAACACAAGCCGTACTAATCCGGTTCAGCAGCAGCTACAGGCCTTGTCCGGCAGGAATTACTCTGAGCTGGGGAAAATGATGTCACACTTGAGACAGTTTATTTGGCAGGAAATCGCATTTACTCAGCTGCTTAAGACCAGGACACGTTCTGAAATATAGGAAACAACATTTTGTATGTATTGACAAGGCTGACCAAGCCGACATGGACAGATAAAGCATGAGTTTCGGGCATCTCTCTGGAAAAGAAAGGTCTTATTATCAACTGGTAATGCACTGGGACCAATTTGCCAGTGAACAGCATCCAAGCGCAACTAACACTTTGGTACATGCTAAGAATACATCACACACTACGATATACTTGTTTGTTTGTTTGTTTGGATATTTCGCCATTTTTAACAGCATTCAGTCATATCACAATGGTCAGTTAACCTACTCACACTTTTCCTGGGCAAGCTTAGCTGATCTATGCAGTTTACCAGTACAAAGTGCACATACTTATACCAGTTACTGACGATTACCCTACTTGAATCTGAGGTAGGGGGAGAATGGCCATAAAAATAATTTCATGACCAATCCCGACACAAGTTATGTGGCCGGGCTAGGGTTTCGAACTAACGATCCCCGGATTAACAGTCCAGCACTCTACCAATTGAGCTAGCCGGGCCCGGCACACTACCATATACAAAAAAGATGCACGTTCACTCCTGGCTTAAACTTTTCAAATATGTAATGAAACAAGAGCTATTTGTAAAACAATTATGCCCCCTCTAGGTTAAAAGCGATCTTTAAAATATCAATTATGGTAAAGATTGGATGGAAACTGTTGGACATAGGGAGCGAAAGCTGCTAAAAAGACCAATTTAAGATAAATCACGGGCCATAACTCTGCAGTTCCTGGAGCAGTTTGGTAGATTGTCGAACTTAAAATATTATATTATAACCTTAAACATTTTCATCAAGTTTAGTAAAGATGGGATGAAGACTATTTGACTAAGAGAGAAACAGGTACAAAGGCTAATTTAAGATAATTCATGGGCCATAACTATACAGTTACTGAGACAATTTGGTTGATTATCCAACCTGAACAAGATATTAAGCCACCAAAGATTTTCACCAAGTTTGGAGAAGATCAGATAAAAACTGTTGTAAAGAACGGAAACGGCTAAAAAGGCCAATTTTAGATAATTCAAGGGTCATAACTCCACCATTCCAAGTGTGATGTGGCTGGTGATAAAACCTGGCCGATATATAATTAGAATAAAGATTTTTATGAATTTTGGCAAAGATCGGATGAGAACTATTTGGGCAATAACTCTGGTGTTCCTGGTCCGATCTGACCCATTATCAAACCTATCTGAGATTTTATCGTAATTCACAAACTGTGCAAGTTTGGTTAAGCTTGAATGAAAAGAGAAGTCTGTATCGCCTCCGCATGCCCATAATTGAGGAATTACGGATGACCGACGAAGTATCAACAGACCAGAACAATCTGACAACATGTGCAAGTGCTTTTGGCAGGGATACTGCATATAAAGTTTAATTGAATTTGAGTCATTAGTTCCTGAGGACTTGTGGGAAAACAAAAATATCCCATTAAAATATAATGTTTATAATCAAATCAGACTGGAATGACCTGACAGTTTGCCCATGTCGTCTTGATAGAGATGCTCAAAGTCTAGCGAAATTGAGTCATTAGTTCCTGAGAACTAGTGCGTCAAAAATGTCCTATTAACAAATCCTATTTATCATCAAAGGGCAATAACTCCCTCAAAAATAATCAGACTTGAAAGAACTGACAATATGCGCAAGTACTCTTGGTAAGGTCACTGCATATCAAGTTTAATTGAATTTGAGTTATTAACTCCAGACATCTTGCACGGAAACGAAAACATCTGATTTAAATATCAGACCAGAACAACCTGACAATATGCGCATGTCTTCTTGGTAGGGATGCTGCATATTAAATTTTATTCAAGCTGAGTTTTAGTTCCAGGCACCTTGTACGGAAACTAAATATGGAAGGTCGAATGGACAGAGAGTGATGGATAAAATGTGTGGGGAAATGCATTTGACACCCGGACAAACTGAATAGGAATTAAGTAAAACTCGGACAGACGGACAAAGTGGCAACTATTTACTCCCCCATTTGCAGAGCATAAAAAGTTATGTACAGATTTGCATGAACTTTCCTGGGAAGATTGGAAATGTGTCCATGAACAATGATTTGATTGTGATGGTGATCCGACTCACAATCTGATCCAGGACTTTTTGTAAGAATTCCTTATTATTGAGCAAACTGACACATTATGCTGTAACTCATTAGTTGCATACCATGAGGGGGAATGAGCCGTCTTGGTGGAGGTCTGCAAGTGTTTTCTAGTTGTTCCTGCATTTTGGTTTCCACTGTTAATGCTTGTTGTTGTTGTTGAAGATCTCCAAGCTTGTAGTCCAGGATTTCTTTCAAAGCATGAATATGAACAGTGTATATAAATATATAACATATATATGATAAAGTATATGCACTCTCAATTATGAATTCATGTTTGAAGCTTTATAAGCTGCAAATTCATCTTTTACGACTCAATATTTATACTTTATATGTATTCTTATATATATATTTATATTATAGTAACAGTCTTCACAATAGTCTTTTTTGAAGGACTTGCCCATTCTAGCATAGGCCATACAATTTCAACTTGCCCGAATAATAATGCTAACTGCAATAAACAATGTTATTTCAGCATCATGCCATGTAAAAGTAGCGACAGAAATTTGACGGCTGCAATATGTGTTGTTTTAGCAAAACTTTCCACCACGTAGATGGTCTTTCAATGGTCAGGTCTGTGACTCATATATTGGCAACAGTATAGCATTACCTGTAAGGCTCTGGTTGCCAATATTTAGCTACTTTTTATATGGGCAATATTGTCTAGTTACAGCGAATTTATATCAAAACACTAATTTCATTGAATGTCTTATTACACTGCAGATCTGTTATATCACCATCCGTTATTTTGCGACATCCAATATATCGTGAATCGGCCGTGCATCCTAATTGTGTTAATGTTCTTGAAGCAAACTTCAATATTTTGCTTTTACACAACGTTCATAAATAAATCCTGTTTAGTCCGGATTTTCGCACCTACATTGCTACTCTTTCATTCACATTCACACTCTTGTAGTGAAAATTTTTATGCTAAAACAATGATCATATATTGTAAAAAAAAGTTATTTGGAAAAATATAGTTCCCATTTTATAGTTAGAAATCTGTTGTTTTTTTTTACAAGTCCAAGACTTTATTTTACCTTTAATATTTTTTCCCAATATGGAGGTTTTACGACACAAATTTCCCCAAATTTGAAATTTGGCTAGGGTCCTGGGAAAAGGCTTGTCGCGATCCATGGGCCCAGCAAAGCGCGATATAACAGATCTGCAGTTTAATAAGAATTTGGACTATCAAGTTAAGGACATCTATTTATATATGGGCATTTTTTGCCCACGTTACTATACTCAATATTTACCAAGGGCCTAACAATTAATGCTACCGCGAGTAATTCAGTGCCGGTTTCAAGTAAGTTGCTCTGTGTCCTGCACCTGTCAATATTTCCCCCCCCCCCCCAAGGGGGAGCGAAGGGCATATATGGGCCTTTAGACTGAAAGCAATTCCCAACAAGCGGTAACTTAACACGCCGTATAATTCCTGATCTGAGGAAAAAGCCTTAGGTCAGACAAAAACGCGCTTGGCTCTAGGGTTTGGAATAAGCCCCCCTCCCGAAAAAAAGTCCCCTGGGTTATCCCGCCGCTTCCCCCCCCCCCTCCCCACGGGAGAAGATATTGATAGGTGCATCCCAGACCTAAAGCCTGTGGTTGCACTTGTCATTTCGTCTGGTCACTATCGTTTTTATATGCTTTATATCTGACGATTACTTTGTTTCGATTTTTCGTTATTAAATATTTAGATCTGTGTTGTTTAGTTACGTTATTCGTTTCATTATTGTGTATAGACATGAAAACAATCAATAGTTATCTTGTCACGCCATAATTAACTGGCAAATATGTTCATAAACTGCAAACGTACAACTGTGTTTTGACATTTGCGCCATTTTACCGGAAGTTAGGTCCCAAGACAATTTGGCCTCAAGACAATTCGGTTCAGAGATTAACAAGACTTGAAACATGCACTGTCGTCATAGACTAAAATTAATGTTCCTTGTTTTGTTTAAATTGTATTATGGTGGATATAATACATATAATAATAAAACACAACGTTTCTTATTTTTTTTATTTTTTTTTATTTTCACATATTTATATTTTATAAGCTTACCATATAAAAATAATGTTTCAAATCAAAACAAATTTTGTATAAATACATTACTGGAAAAAATAACGGAAGCAAAAATAAATAAATTGTACTAACACACGTTTAAAGCATAAACCACTTTTGAGAAGTCTGCGTAATATTAAAGGGGCGTATCGAGGTATTTCCCAATATTATATATTGAAATTATATAACGTTTGTCAACTGTTTATAGACACAAGGACATCCTATTTAACAACGCTTTAATATTAACAACGCTTTAATATTAATTCTCTGTAAATGCTATTGTCGATCTACCGTCGACACGCCCCTGTTACGTCACCTGCAATACTAATTTTAAAAAGTTGCTAATTAATATATAGACAGACAAACATACATACATAACTGAACATACAAACGCATGAACACATTATACATGTTTTATATAATCATGTCAAACAAAATTACCAATAAAAACAAAAAGGAAATTGTGCTAACAAACGAAAAAAAAATGCAATTTTTACTTTTTTTCTTTATAGTAGATAAACTAAAATAACATTCGGAGAGCACAGACCTCGGCTAAGATACGTTACCCCACATAAGAATGGAATTTTTCAGTGTGAGGTTAGCTCCCTTATCTAATTTCCCAATAATTCAAATATCCTGTATCAGATGATGATCCGGATCACCAGCAAAATCTAACCATTTGTTTCAGTGACCCACTTTCACCTACCTACAAAATTGCATGCCAATCCATCATGACTTTTCTGCGTAAAGTTGCGTATTAATATATAGAAGTTGCTAATTAATATATAGACAGACAAACACATAACAGCAACAATATAATCACATTAGCGGAGATAGCAAATAAAGTTTGGGTTAACATATAAAAGGAACGATTAAATCTATAACAATCGTCTAATGCAGCGATAACAGTAATAATGGAATCGATTAATGTCTGAAACTCTGCTTAGAAAAGATCACTAATCAGTAGCATTACAACAAGTTTTACCAGCATCGACAACAGCAGCAGCAGTGGTAGTGGTTGGTGTGAATATTAATAGTAGAAGTAAGTAGTGGAAGTAGACGTAGAAGCGTTGTAAATAGTGGAATTGGAGCAGTAGCAAAAGCAACAGTAGCAGTAACAACTTCATAAGTAGCAGCAACAGTAGCAGGAACAACAACAGTAGCAGCTTTAACTGTATCAATTGTTGCAGCTGCGTATATATCAGATGCAATAGCAACATCAGTATAGGTAACGGCAGCAGCAGCAGCAGTAGCAGGTGTAACAGTAGTAACAGCTGCAACAGTGGTAGAAGTAGCAGCTACAGCAGTAGAATCATCAGTAGTTTCAGTAGTTGCAGTAGTAGTTCAAGCTGCAGTAGTTGCATAGGTTGAAGCAGCAACAGAAAGCAGCAGCTGCTGCATATAGCAAATACGTATCTTTTTATTTGATTAATATATCATACATGTATTATTTCAGAAGTTTAGTTTTATGTTATTTTCTTTTATTTCGACAATTTTTATTTTGTATTTGCATGTTACATATTGATATCCTACTGATTTTAACTGTTTAAAAGTGTTTTTCTCGGCATACAAGGCTAGCCAGACCAGAGGAACCGTCTACCCTACACAACACAAACCACATCTCTCTCTTCTAAGTCTCCCCACACTCTCACAGCAACTACTCGGGCCATCTGGTCTCCTTGTTTAGCCTACCCTAGTATTGTATTATTTATTTATTTGTTTATTTATGAAATTGTTATTATTGTTATTGTCATTCTTGTAATTATTATTATTATTGTTGTTGTTATTATTTCTATCATTATTATTGTTGTTATTAGTGCAGTAGTTGCAACTGCAGCATATGTAACTGTAGAAGCTTCATCGGCAGTTGCAGCAGCAGTTGTAGTATCAACAGCAGCAGCAGCAGTATCCACAGCAGCAGTAGTAGCAAAACAGTAGTATCCGCAGCAGCAGGAGTAGCGCAGCAGCAGTAGTAGCAGCAGCAGGTAATGTCGATGTGAATGGAAGCAGTAGTAATGTTAGCCGACGTAATAATAGTAATTGTTAGTAGTAGTAGAAGTAGCTGTTGCGTGTTGCTGTTGTTATTGATGTTGTAGTTCTAGAAATATGTTGGTTGTTGTGGTAAAATATGTTGCTTTTGCCACTGGTTTGGTTGTGTTGTTGGCTGCTGCCTGGAATTAATTCATTAATTGTATTTGATCTCTTACTAGTATTACCGAAATGTACATTCATATAGATAGAAATACTAAAAAACACGAAGTATAACGCATTTAAATGTCGAAGTATAATTAAAGCTTCCAAATCTGTAATTAACAAACTATAAAATAAAAACACATTAAACGTTTCAACAGCGCAACTGTTTTCATTGCTATAGCGTTCATAAAAAACGAAAAATTTATCAACTTGTACTTAATCCAAAAACAACGCCATGAGCAGCAGTTATTCAGTATGTTTTTTTAGTATGACAAGTCGTCAAAATCGATGTTTTTGTAAATACATGTACATTTATTTGTCGATTGTTAAAAATATTGAATACGGATTCGTTACTTTAAATTTGTAAATAAATCTGTACTTTAAAAAAATCATATAATACACAAGAACCAGTAACATGTTGTTGCGCTGTTGCTGGATTTCCTTAACAGTTAACTGTTACTATTAATTTGCTACTAGAGCTATTAACAGTTTGAAATTGCATAAAATGTAAACAACTATTATTACAATATAGAATATCATAAATACTGTAGTCGTCATAATTAACAGGTCGAATGTATGAAACAAATTATCTAAAATAAGTATATCATAAGCTTTTAACTAAATGCATAGAAGTACATTGTATTCAATCTTTGCAATACTAATGTTGTTTGCATTCGTTTAGTATTAAGAATTCAAATTTCTCCAGTTGCATAGAGCATGGTAACATTTTTCGTATGTTATCTTTCAAGTCTAACATCACGTGTCAATGAATTGCTAGTGAACTTAAGACCATTTTAACTGCAACTTTTTGGAAACTATGCTGTTTTTTGTATTCAGAGTAGTGATTATTTGTTTCACATCAGTGTGTTGGATTAAACCAGGTGACTGGCCTTTAGTTTAATGTTATGGTCGAATAAAGCAGAAATCATTTCTCCCAGTAAGATAATTTGAAGTCATAATCGAACCATAAGTTGCGTCGTAATGGCCTTAAGTATACAATGATTATCATGCTTATATGGGTATATTTGAATTCGTCAAGAAATTATCTGTCTGTTTCCTTCACGTATCGATAATTCATCGTTCTTCTATTTATGTTACATAATTAATTGTCCGTTTTACTATGACGCTTCGATCATGTGGTGTTCCTCATCTTTTTGGTAACCGTGCTTTTCCATTTAGGGCATTTCTGCAAAAAAGAAAGTAGATGTACAATAATTTAGACTTTCTTGCCTATGTATGGATAATAAAAGTTTGATCATCATCATCATCATCATCATCATCATCATCATCATCACCACCATCACCACCATCACCACCACCACCACCGCCACCATCATTATCATCATCATCATCAAAATAATAATATTATATCATCATCATAAATTATCGTCATATCAAACATATTTGTAGCACCAACATGATGAAACCGTGCTTTATTGCACAAAAATGTTATTTTCAAATATTTTACCAGATTTTTAATAATTTATTAAATCATAGACGACATCGCATTCTTACAACTGTTAATAACCCTGCATATCATTCATATTTGATCGTTTTCTACTTGCAGCTATATTTCACGTGAATTCTTGAAAATACACTTTACAAAATTACCATTTATGCTCGTGGTCTGCATCGTCCACTGGTTGTCGTCGGCATCGAGTGCTGATTGTCGCCGGCATTGTCCGCTGGTTGTCATCGGCATTGAGTGCTGATTGTCGCCGGCATCGTCCTCTGGTTGTCATCGCCATCGTCCGTTGGCTATCGTCGGCATCGTCCGCTGGTTGTCATCGGCATCGTACGCGAATTGTCGTCAGCATCGTACGCGGATTGTCGTCGGCATCGTACGCCGACTGTCGTCGGCATCGTCCGCTGGTTGTCATCGGCATTGTTCGCTGGTTATCGTCGGCATCAAGTGCTGATTGTCGTCTGAATCTCCGCTGGTTGACGCCGATATCATCCGCTGGTTGTCGCCGGCATCGGGGTCTGGTTGTTAGTCTGCATTGAAACCAGTATAATCATTCGGTAAAATGCAAGTGAGAATCGTTATAAACATGGACGAATCGATGCATGTAAATCAAACGACATAAATACAGACCACTGCAGTGTATTGCAAATTGAAAATTAAGATTTTCGTTAGTTTCTGTAAATGGATTTTAAATAAACTACAGCATTATCATTACAATTTCATAACAAAATAGTACCAAGGCACAATGACCATCATCACAATAATCTGTATGTATCGTTACAAACATGTTTTCGACGCAGCGGTTTTATTCAGCTTTTGAACTTGCGAATAGTCGAACCAAATTAAATAACAAAAATAAGGGATTAGTCCCAAATAATGTTATAACTGCATTCGTCAAGCGTTGTTAAACGGATGTTAACCTGCGCTTAAAAGAAAACGTTTAACTTTTAAATAGCTTGTAATTAGCCACAGTGAAAACCTGTGGAAAACCGTCCAGTTATTTAAAAAAAATCCATTCATTTATCTGCCGTTTTTTGTCTTGTAGTAGGGCTCCTGCGGTCGTTTGTTGACAATGGATACTGCTCCCTTAAGAATTAGTGGCTTTGCGACTAGAACAGCTTCGTCGGTGGCTGGTTAGACCAATGTGTGAATGGCAGTCGCTACTGCACGATGGGGAGATAGTGGGGCTGTCATCATCACATATAGTGCTGCAATGTATATTTATCTACATTTTTAAAGTTATAACGAACCACTTAAAATCTCGGTGGAGTCGCAGTGGGGTAGTTGATATGGTGTCCGCCTTGCGATCGGGAGGTCCCGAGTTCGATACCTACCAGGAGAACGTTCGAAATAATTTCTCAAAAAGACACCAAGTACTGGTTCTACACAGAAGACGGGACTTGAACGTGTCTCAATTACCCAAAGGCTTTCGACACAATCGAACTTAAACAAATAACTTTTAAAAACCATTTTCTCCTTAGTACAACCTAATATGAAATGAACAAATATAACGTAGATTTTTCGCAAATCCCGGCTTTTATTCTTATTTTAATATTTATTTACGCAAATCACGACTTTTATAGTTATAATTTAAAATATATCAAAAACATTTCGCCTGTGCTAGTTAAATCAGTTGATGTTGTCCTCGATTTGTTTCCTGCGCATGCGTCATTGTCGCCATTTAGCTTGTGTTGTCGTCTGCGACTATGTAACTGCTACACTAGCTTCTTAAATTGCTGAAATAAGTTCAACATTGAACAGACTTTTGTACAAGTAGAGTAAAATGTTAAAAATAAGACTATTAAAATAATTTTCATTGTCAATCTATTATTTTCGTTATTCATCGTATTGCTATTTATTTGTATTTATAATGATATATTTTAAGGTTTTAACGAACCAATTAAATTCTCAGTGAGGTGATAGTGGTGTAAATGATATGGTGTTCGCCTTGTGATTTTTTTTCGGAAGGCCCGGAGTTCCATCCCTGCCAGATGAGCGTTTGAGAGAACTTTCTCAAAGACACCAAGTACTAGCTTTACCTAGAAAACGCACTTGAGAGTGTCTCAACCACAGGTTTGCGACATAATTGAGCTTAAATATTTTGAAACAAAAGTAAAATTCTTATCAACAGTACAACTAAAACAAATTAACAGAAATATAACGTTAATCGTAAGCTTATACTTGAAAATAAAACAAAATCATTACGCCCATGGTCGTTAAGTTAGTACTGGCTTTTACAAAAAAAAAACTGTTTTGAAAGTGTCTCAAGCTCCTGCTTTCGACACAATCGAGCTTAAATAAAAATAAGCTAAAATTCTCATCAATAGTACAAACCAAGCACATTTACAGAAATTTAACGCTGATCTTACGCAAATCACGACTTGTATTGACATTACGCCCATGCTCGTTAAATCAGCTGATGTTGCCTTTTATCTATTTTCTGCGCATGCGTCATTGTTGTCATTTAGCTTTGTGTTGTCGTCTGCATCTAAAGAGTACTACACGGCTTCTAAAATTGCTGAAATTATTTTTAAATAGAATCATCTGTAAATTAAGGGGTAAATATTGCAAAATAAACATTAAAGACGTTAAAGTTTTAACGAATCACTTAAAATGTCAGTAAGTTCGCAGTGGTATACGGTTATTTATTATGGTGTCCGCCTTGCGATTGGTAGGTCCTTAGTTCGATCCCTATGAGGGAAACGTTCAAAATAACTTTCTTGAAAAGACACCAAGTACTGGTTCTACCCAGAAGACGGACTTTAAGTGTCAGAAGTGTCTCAATAAGCTCAAGTTTTCGACACAATCGAGCTTAGACAAATATTTTAAACTAAACTAAAACTCTCATCACTAGTACAACCAAAACAAATCAACAGAAACGTTGAGCTCACAAAAATCCAGGCGTTTATTATTATAAAATGTATTTAAAATAAAAAGAAAACATGACCATGCACGCTAATTCAGTTGCTGTCCTCCATTGGTTTCGGACATTTCTGCTCATGCGTCATGGTCGTTATTTAGCTCGCGCTGTCGTCTGCGGCTAAACACTACTTCACTGGCATCTAAAATAATTGAATCTTTTTGACAACACAATATGTACAAAGAGGAAAATATTACAAACTAAAAATTAAGCTTTGTTTTATAGCCAGCGTATATTTTTCGTGCAATTTATATCTATACACATACATTTTCAGGAACCATTTAAAATGTCACTGGTTTAAATGGTATGGTGTCCGCTTTTCGATCTGAAGGTCCCGAATTCTATGCCAAGTACTGGTTCTACCCACGGACTCGAAAGTGACTCCATATGCCATGTATCTCAATACGCCTTTGTCTTTCCACATAATCGATCAAATATAAATAAGTTTAAACTAAACTAATCATAATTGTGAAGCTAAAACATATTAACAGACATGCTCAGTTGATCTTACGCAAGGCACGGCCTATTCTTGTAACTGGTAGAACTAAAATATTAAGTCAATAGACGTTAAATCAGACGATGCCCTTCAGTTGTTTCCTGCGCATGCGTCATTGTTGTCATGGAGGCCAGATCGTCGTTGTCATCTAGCTCTGACTGCCATCTGCATCTGGCTCTGTCTGTGGACTGCATTCTTAACAGAATAAAATAAGACTTAGTTCGTGTTGTCGTCGGCATTGGCTTCTGGTTGTTTTCTTCATCTACCATGGATCGTCGTCGGTCTTGGTCCCTGGTTGTATTCGACACAAAATTCTTGGCTGCCAACACGTTACTTTGAAATTCTCATCAACAATATAAAAATAAAACTTAGCTTGATTTGTCGCCACCTATTGTCGTCTGCATCAAACTCTGGTTGTTATTTTTTCCAAATGGCTATTGTCTGCATCAAATGGTGTTTTTTGTTGTTGTTGTTTTTTTTCATCCAGCTCTGATTTGCGGCATGACTCTCTGAAAATAGTTATCATATTTACAAACAAAGACCTACACTGGGTCGTCGTCGCCTGTATCGAACTTGGACTGATGTCTACATCAGACTCTGCTGTCACCGTAATGGAGCAAAACTGAGATTGGGGTGTCGTCGGAATCGGGAACAGAGAAACGGCACTTCTGCAGCATACCAATCACTCAGTGGACACAACACGTCAGATATAACGCTGAAATATAAAAACATCCATAAATACATTTATTATATATGTAATTGCATGCCACAGTGTTGTTATATACTACCAGCATTGTGTTAATTGCTTTAGAACATTATTAATCTACAATTTATTATTATGGTAAATTAAATTAACGCAAATGGCAACTCGTAAAACTTTGGACGCAAGTATCAACGTATTTTTTTTCAACCCCAATATTTTGACTGTCAGAAAAGACCCGTATTTATTCCTTTGAAATCCCAGGTCATGACCCTGACAAGCCAGCCGGCAGGGTGGGGGCGCCCTATTTCCATCTAGTCGCCTGATTTGACCGAGTCTGAGAATTTACAGAAACAAACACTAATTTTTTCCGACTTTTAAATAATGATAAATGAAGTTAATATCAGTTTTAATGTTACTAATTCAGATAAATGTCACCCATGTATAACAATTTTTTTACACCACTTCGACTTTGCGAGTTAAAGCTGCCATTTGGTTACACAAAGCCGATTTAGAAAGTGTATATTTAACGGATTAATGGAGGCCGTAATGGTGTTAAGGATATGGTTTCCGCCATGCGTTAGGGAGGTCACGAGTTCGATCCCTACTCAATGAGCGTTCGAAAAATCTTTCTCAAAAGACACCAATATTGGTTCTATCCAGGAACGGACTTGAAAATGACTCAATAAGCATCAGACTTTCGACACAATCGAGCTAAAATAAATACGTTAAAACTAAGGGATTATAACATTCGACGCTGGAGATGTCACAATTTCTAGTTAATAACTAAAATTAATAAACATTTTCTTAAATATTTTTTAATTTGAGAGGCAGTGACTTTAATACAAACGTTGACTTGCAAATTACGTGAATACGTGGTGTCGTTTTGACTTATCTGTTGCTGGTTTCCAATAGCAACCGGCTTTGTTCCCGCAGTCGATTGAAAACAGGAGGACCGTTGAAGGGCGGAATGCGTCTGTACGGGATCGATTAAACTTAGTCAACTTGGCGGCCCAAAGACAGGAAACGGAAAAAAGCGTCTATAGGAGACCGATGAACGTTGTATTTTTGGATCACGTGACATGTAAAAGTGGGCGTTTAGAACCAGCTATTATTTCTGTAATGAAAAAAAAAACTGACAATTTTATCAGGAGCATTCAATAAAACTGTTTTTGTCTTGCGCCAGAACAAAACAATATTGTACTGCCGTACGAAAGCAGGAACATATATATATGACCAATATTTACTGTTTTTGTTCTTAAGTACAATAACACAACAAAAACAGAACGTAACAGGTCGCTTGCGCATGCGTCAATGTACCGGTATGTCGTCTGCATCGAGTTCCGGCTGTCCACTGCATAGTATACTGATCGTCTAACTCGAAGTTTGTTCGTCGCTGGCAACGGGGTGTTGTTGTCGTCGGCAACGGGGTGTGGGTGTCGTCGGTAACGGGGTGTGGTTGTCCACGATAACGGGGTGTTGTTGTCCTCAGCAACGGGTGTGTGGTATACCTTGGTAACGGGATCTGGTTGTCTTGGTCTGCATTGGGGTCGGGTTGTCGTCTGAAACGAGCTGATGTGGGTGCATATGAATAATAATATTATATTGTTTACACAAATGTTTAAATAGTTTAAACTTGAAGAATAACTGACAATTTTATCTGGATTATTTAAATGAAACTATCAGAAAACAATGTTTGAGTCTTGTTTCCTACGCGAATACAAAGTAATATTGTATTACCGTACGAATCGCAGGACAATATACTGTACACTAAACAACATATGATCACAATTTACGTCATTTGTTCTTGCGTTCTGTTGTATGCTGTCCTATTGAACTTAACTGGTCGATTGCGCATGCGTCATTGTATGTCGTCCACTGCATCGTCGGTAACGGGGTGTGGTTCTCGTTGGCAACGGGGTGTGATTATCCTCGGCAACGGGGTGTGGTTGTCCTCGGCAACGGGGTGTGGTTGTCCTCGGCAACGGGGTGTGGTTGTCTCGGCAACTCGGTGAAGTTGTCGTCGGCTACGGGGTGTGGTTTTCGTTGGCAACGGGGTTTAGTTGTCGTCAGGGACGGGGTGTAGTTGTCGTCGGGAACGGGGTGTGGTTGTCTCCGCAACGCGGTGTGGTTGTCCTAGGCGACGGGTTGTTGTTGTTGCTGGTTACTGATGTCTTGTTTTCCTCGATAACCGGGAGTTGATGTTGTTGGCAACAGGAAGTGGTTGTCCTTGGAAACGGGGTACTGTTGTCCTCGGCAACGAGGTGTTGTGATTGTTGGCGAATGGGGTGTTGTTCTCGTCGGCAACGGGGTGCTTTTGTTGTTAGTAACGGGGTGCTGTTGTCCTCGGTAACAGGGTGTTGCTGGCCATGGGTTTTGATGTCCTCGGCAACGGGATGTTGTTGTTGATGGTAACCGGGTGTTGTTGTTGTTGGTAACGGGGTTTTGTTGTTGTTGGCAACGGGGTGTTGTTGTTGTTGGCAACGGGATGTTGTTGTTGCTAATGGGGTGTTGTCCTCAGCAACAGGGCGTTGTCCTCAGCAATGGGGCGTTGTCCTCGGCAACGATGTTTTTTTTTGTTGGCCACGGGCTTTTGTTGTCCTTGGTAACGGGGTGTTGTTGTCCTTGGCAACGGAGTGTTATTCATGTTGGCATGGGGTGTTATTCATGTTGGCAATCGGGGTGTTGTTGTCCTAGGCAACGGGTGGTGGTGTTGTTGGCAACGAGGTACTTTTGGCAACGAGGATGTTACTGTCCTCGGTAACCGGGTTATGTTGTTGTTGGCAACAGGGTGGTGTTGTCGTCGGCAACGGGGTGTGGTTGTCCTCGGCAACGGGGTTTGGTTGTTGTTCGCAACGGGACGAGGTTGTCATCGTCAACGGGGTATGGTTGTCGTCGGCAACGGGGTGTGGTTATCCACGGCAACGGGTTGTGGTTGTCGTCGGCAACGGGGTTCTGTTGGCAACGGGGATATTACTGTCCTCGGTAATTGGGTGTTGTTGTTGGCAACAGGGTGTTGTCCTCGGTAACTGGGTGTTGTTCTCGACAAAGGGGCGTTGTTGCAGTCGGCAACGGGGTATGGTTGTCCTCGGCAACGTGGTGTTGTTTTCGTCGGCAACGGGTTGTTGTTCTCGTCGGCAACGGGGTGCTGTTCTCGTCGGCAACGGGGTGTGATTGTCCTCGGCAACGGGGTGTGGTCATCGTCGGCAACGGGGTGTGGTTGTCCTCGGCAACGGGATATTTTTAACGATCACCGTTACAATACTTCCATTGTTAGTGTATTGACCGTTACTGCCACGCAGTATCTTTGAATGTACGGCAAAAAAATATCAACATTAAAACAACATGCATGTATGTAATTAAAAGTTATTCAATATAGAAACGTGATCATTCTCACAAATCAATGCTTTTATTATATTAGGCGTATAACGTGTCAAAAACAAAAGTAAATACAGTAGCTCTATACGATTATTCAAAAGCAAACGTTTTTTTTTACCGCGTACGCTCGTCGAATCAGTTGGTTTTCGTTGTCATGTTGTCCTCCATTGGTTTCCTGCGCATTCGTCATGGTCGTCTTGGGAGCGAAATTGTCGTCTGCATCTAGCTAAGTTTTGCGTGTGATTAATCTGAAAGGAGGCCGTTCGTTTATTGTCTCTGCTAAAGAGGCATTTACAATAACGAGCTCCGGCTGAAATGGTTATTTCTTGAAATTGCCATGTCTCTCTGATTGTGACGCCGAATTACTTCACAGTGGAATGTTTAGCTGTTCATGTTTAGAGAGCATGTGTTTTTATCAAATCGCGAATAAATTGTGTGTATTAAGGGCGACTACAAATCAGTAAGATACATAGTCCTAGAAGTAACATATGTTAAGTATCTTGTAACTGCTTTAGAACTTAAAATAACACTTAGTTCAGGTTATCGTCTCATCCATTGTCGACTAACTCCATTTCGGACATCATATGCATCGAACTCTGTGTGCCAACTGCCTCGGACTCTGTTGCATCGAGCACTGGCTATCACCTGCTAAGTCTAAAATTATCAACAGAATAAAAATAAAACTTAGCTCGTGTTATCGCCACCATTATCGTCCGCATCTAGCTCTGGTCCGCATAGCCTTTTTGTTGTCCTAAGCATCGTCAAAGTCGAAGAAACCGCACTCATAGCATAGCGGTAACTTTGGTCACCAAATCAGAAATACAAAGGAGAAATACAAAAGAAATCAATAAAACATTAATTATTGTGGATGCAGAAACATACGATAACATATAACATATGTATTATATACTTGTATTATCATGTGTTATTCTGTTTAAATTGCCTAGTGAAACGTATCTAATATAAATCAGCATTCGCAGCACCAGCAGCAGCAGCAGCACCACCACCACCACCACCACCATCATCACCATCATGAATGGTATTATTATAAACGTAAACGGCAGCTAAAACTTTGGCATTTTTAACTTTTCTATATTTAATCCATCCCACTTTTATTATCATCAGAAGAGACTCATATTTATTTCTTTGAACTCCCAGGTCATGATCCTGAAAAGCCAGACGACAGGGCGGGGGCGCCCTTTCCATCTTGTCGCCTGATATGAAAGGGTCTTGGCTTGAGAATTCAATGAAACAAACACTTTTAATCTAAACAACGTAAATGTCTATGTATCAAAAGCTAAATTACTGTACACCCCAAACCCGAATTCTGAGTTAAAGCTGCCATTTATGTCAACAATACCGAAAGGGTGTATTTAATGTAATAATACATTAGGCGCTTAAGGAGATTCACACTTTCTAGTTAAAAGATTTAATATTCATTTTTTATTAATTGAACAAAAAAAAGTATTTGTCTTTTTGCCAATTTGCTGAATTATACTTGTAAATTACGTGAATACGTGATTTAATTATGACATATGTTTCTGGTATCCAATAGCAACCTGCCTCGTTCCCGCAATCGCTTGGAAACAGGAACACCGTCGAAGTGCGGAATGCGTCTGCACGAGATCGATGAAAGCTGTCAACTTGGCGGCCTAAAGACTGGAACCGGAAGAAAGCGTCTATATGAGACAGATACTAATTGGCGTCTTGGATCACGTGACATATAAAATGGGGGGGGGTTAGAACAAGAAATATGTATGTATTGAAAACAAAATGTCTATATTCTCAAAACAGTGCAACATAAAACAGTATCATGTTCGAAAAGAATTTTAACTGTACAAAGTTGTGTAAATACATGTAGCATGTGTCTCCAGATTTCGTAAATTCAAACAATAGTTGCAAGTGAAAATTTTAAAAAAATACACACGATAACCTCTCGCTAGATTGAAATGCTATATAAATAGAAATAATTCACTCAATTAACGCACAAAATAACAGTGCAAAAATATTTTACAATCGTAATTGTTAAATTTAACTGAATAAAAGTATTCGAAGTCTCATTTATACAAACTGAAAATACAACACGTATTAGACTTACATTCACATGATTAGCCACTATAACCACATGTTTGGAGTTATGAGTTGAAGAAGTCCGCTGTGTCAGATTGTATGACATCCATCTTGTCCGGGAACAACGAACAAATGGTGCGTTCGCGCCTTTTTTCAATGTATTCATGCGCAGTAAACATCGCCAAATCACAATCGATGTTTCAACATAAGGAAGCCAATAAAAAACCGCGATGCAAATTTTACGCCAATCAATTGTGAAAAAGAACGCTCATTGAAATCCACGTGGAAAACGCACAGAGTAAATTTGTTATACCGAAATACTAAAAACAAATCGGATTACCAGGGGCGTAACTATGCAAAGTTGATTTCGCACCTTATGCTTACCGAGCTATAAGAAGGACAAATAACACGAACAAACATTGAAATACAATGACAATAACATTGTATCATCTATCGGAATAAATATGATTGATATATTATTTAGATTTACAGTATTTAATAAATGCTTATATGGGTTAGAATACTTACTAAATGAAAGACGCGTAAATTAAACTGTTTACTGTGAGTACGGTATGGTCCAGTTCGGTCTAGCTACGCCCCTGATTACAATGATGTCACAGTCGGCATGCACGTGTTTTAAATGTTGCATTTTTCGCCGACGAAACTGACCAATCAGAATTTATCCAGATGTTAACATACGAAACAATGAGGACGACTTATAATATCTTGCATTGTGATAATCATGTGCCGTATTCCAGAAACATTCTAACTAAAATCTTATCTTTAACGTTAAAAACATATGAGTACAGTCGTTGGAAAACCGGACTTAATGCATGTGCGTAAAGTGTCCGGCACAATCCGGACTGCACAGGCTAATCCGGGACGACACTTTACGCTTTTATGGTATTTTCTTTTTCAAGGAAGTCTCTTCTAAACATAAATGCACTGTAGGCGGAAAGTGCCGTCCTGGATTAATCTGTGCCGACTGCACAAACTAATCCGGGACGACACTTTGCGCAC
Source organism: Congeria kusceri (assembly GCA_027627225.1). Taxonomy (NCBI): domain Eukaryota; kingdom Metazoa; phylum Mollusca; class Bivalvia; order Myida; family Dreissenidae; genus Congeria; species Congeria kusceri. The sequence goes on along the minus strand of JAPFQT010000253.1, from coordinate 143,939 downwards.
ATAGATTAATCCCGGTTTTCCCACGACGCGCCTCATATATATTTCATAAACTTTTTATTTCATATTAAGATGGCTTTGTGCTAAGTGTTTATTAATTATTAATGTATTACTAACTTTGGTTAATTCTGTAAGTGAAAATATTTTAAGTAAACTTAAGATGTTTCTGGAATACGTTTCCTGAAAAGTAAAGTAAAGAAAAAGATTGGAAAAACTGTGCCAGGAATATAAAAAAAGTTGAATGCAATACTATTATACTATTATGATTGATTTAAGGCCTAAACATATATTTTTAGTTGGTGTTAGGTTCAGTTTAAACCTATTTATTTAAGCTCGATTGTGTCGAAAGCCTGAGGCTTACTGAGACGCTCTCGAGTCGGTTTCCTGGGTAGAACCAGTACTTGGGAGAGAGATGAGAGAGATCATTGGAACGCTCCCCGAGTAGGGATCGAACTCACGACCTCCTGATCGCACGGCGGACACCATATCCATTACACCACTGCGACCTTACTGTTGTTGTTCTTGTTGTTGCGTAGGAATTAAACCATGAGGGCGATAGCCGAGTGATACGATAACAGGCATCGGAACGTAACACCGTTGGTTATTACCGCAATAACAAACGCTTACCCGTCAATTAGTTCGATTCTAAAACGATCTGATATAACAATCGTCTGTATTTGTAAAGGTTATGAATGAGAAATATATTTATCTATACACCGCCCAGTTTGCGCAAAGAGGGCTACATTCATTCACTCGTGCGTTTCTGTGACGTCAATAAATAATAATTCAAAATGACGTCAGCTTCATTGATAAACATTGAGCAAATGGCGTCATACTTATTGATAAATACAGTGAAAATATTATGTTAACAAGTACAAATTGAAAGCATATTAACAAAACGTAAACGTTTTTGTCAACTTAAATATAAAATATGTAGTACAACAGTGGTTTTTTTTATTGCGCTACATAATCCAGAAATGATTTGTTTGTCAGAATTTTGCTATCGCGCGTTTACGCACGTGCACTTTACGAACAATGTCTTCGAAATTCCAGAACTATTTTCAAAACGTAACCCTCCGCCTATAATTTGTTGCAGAATAGCCCATTTTCTTTTTTATCAATGAAAAACTAGCCGCATGCCGTGTTAGACTTTTAAATAAAAAGCGTTAACAAAAAGTCTTAAAACTGACGTCATTCGTTCACTTATTATAAAGGAAACTTATGTGACCATGAATTTGATAAAGATACTGAATGACGTAACTGTGACAGACAGTGATGACGCGCGTGTGAACGTGAACATGCTCGGAACACTGTAGAATATAGATAGTTGCAGAGTTCATTTGTCACATCATTCCAAGATAGAAATAATGACAAATTTTAATATCGTACGGGTTTTCGTTTTGATGGGCGGTTATGGAACCCGTGAGTAGATTCCTTTTCATCATAATTTCAAAGCGTTTATAAGCTAATAAACAACGTTCAATCGAAAACTATTTTTTAAATAATTGACTTTCATAATATATGTTTCCATTGTATACATCTGCTTCGTTACCAGGTTATAATATATTCTAAAATGATACTCGGTATTTTTTTCTTTAGCCAAAGAACAAAATTATCGTTGTTAAATTAACCAATAAACAACGCACGAAGAAGTTCCGATTCTGAGCGGAGTTACGTAAAAAGTAGTTCCAGTTAGGGAAAAAAGTTGAAAAAATATATGCCAAATCATGTTATAATCGAAATAATGTTGTAGTTCTGATGCGTCGCTATTAAACAACTCGGGCTTACGCCCCCATGGCTGAATTCCTACGCATTAGAACAACAAATCGTTGTTTTTTGGCCGATAAACAACGCCAAATTGAAATTATTGTCTAAGTGTAATATTAAAATCATTTTGGAATGTTTGCATTAAAATGTATGACGATGGATGAAAATATGTGCCTTACAATTGTCTTCTGTTGTTTTTGCAAATGATGACATCTGTACCTTCAAAAGAATTCGTTTTGTCATTTTTTTTATTATATAAGAGAACACATGGCACACAAAATAAGCAGAAGATGTAGTGCACCAATAATTTCAGTTAAAATAAGTATGTTTATTTTTTTGTTCTGAAATAAATATTAATTTTGTGAAAAAATGTGTTATATACGAATTCAAAAATACATATTTAAACAAAAGTTAAATTTATTAAATTTTAAGAAAATATTCATTAATATCTTTGACGATGAAACGATTTGAATATAGAGTACAAAAATATGAGCAATAAAGCATATGCGAGTGATTTGGTTACAAACTAATATTATCTGTTATTTATAAAACCCCGGCCTTTCACGCTTCAATTAACATGAGCAACACTATCTAGGCTTTCTAATTGTTCCAATGTTCAAGGTCTGCAACAAACTGCACATGAATGCATTTCAAAACTAATAAGTAACATCGTAGGAAACTCACGACTGCTGATTCCGAAGGTCGAGTCAACATGCCCAACTCTATTTTCGACACTCATGGTTGATTGTACATATTGTGTATCCAATTCACATTTCTAGTAAAAATCATGAACCTGACATCTGGTCCCGTATTTTCCATCTAATTATTAGACTTAAGAATAAAGATTAGACTCAGACTCAAGAAACGATATCTCTACATGTGCAAATATGCCGGGTACCAACGTCGCTATTGTCATTAACAAATTGTTCTAAATCAAGAACTTTGTAATTTTATTTGCTGATTACCAATAACGATTCAAATTAACATCGTTGTTAGAACACAACAGTTTAAAAGAAAATTTCTTTATAATTAGGTCTTAAGTCTCAAAAAATATTGGTGATTACGTGCACTAAACGACATTTTAAAGAACACATGTTGACAAAAATAGTCTTAAAAATTATTGGTGAATATGTAAACTAAACGACATGTTAAAGAACACATGTTGACAAAAATAGTCTCATTATTGGTGAATACATGCACTAAACGACATTTTAAAGAACACATGTTGACAAAAATAGTTTCATTATTGGTGAATACGTGCACTAAACGACATTTTAAAGAACACATGTTGACAAAAATAGTCTCATTATTGGTGAATACATGCACTAAACGACATTTTAAAGAACACACGATGACAAAAATAGTCTCATTATTGGGGAATACGTGCACTTAACAACATTTTAAAGAACACATGTTGACAAGAATACCACGATGGCTGTTCTTGTTATAACAATTACATTTTCACCAGAAACCAACGAGACATTTTATTTATATCATTATCTTGTTGTTGTTGTTTTGTCATCGGTTATAAACAATACTGCTCAATGCTCAACTCAATAAAAAGTTAAATACATGATCAAACAACATGGGATTGTATCAATATCATGTCTTAAAGATTTTAATACCAAACACATTGATAGAATTGGTACAACATTTAGTCACAAGAGCTGTTTGTAAATAAGTAATGTCTTATATAGGTTAAAAGCAATCTTTAAAATATCAAGTTTGATTGTAACAGCGGAAACAGCTAAAGCGGCCAATTGTAGATAATTCAAGGGCCATAACTCCACAATTCTGGAGCAATTTGGCTGTATATCGAAATTGGCCGAGATATTATGCCGATAAACAGACGGACGGACGGACGGACGGACGGACGGGCGGACGGACGGACGGACGGACAGACAGACAGACAGACAGACAGACAGACAGACAGACACCAATATACCCCGCCATCTTCGATGTGGGCATAATTATGATCAAGCATACCAAAGATAACAAACTCGTTATCGTCACGAATGCAGATAAGGATTGTGTGACATAAAAAAGAAACATTTCACGCTAAGATGCGGGCACGGAGAGATACAAGAACACTGTTTGCGCCGACAGAGAGGGAAATACCTGGTAACGCCGCTCTATTGTTTATTTATTTTTTATTAATTCAAAATTTCATTACTTTCCACGGCCTATCGTATGTACGATATTATTACGTCTAGCGCACTGACAAACAAAGCAACAGCAATAATAATGTCTGAGTCCTTGTTGTTATTATATAATCATAAAAGGTCGACCGTTATAAAGTGTTTGTTTCTCAGAAAAAGACGAACTCACTATCTTGTATTTGAAATATAAAAAAAAATATGTAAACAAACCCTTTCAATTCTCTGCCAATATCGGAATAGTTTTTCACGTCAAGTTTCTTGAACACAATTATGAAAATTATGTAATAGTGGCCATTTCTTTTAGTTATTTCGAGGAAAGAGAAATAAATAATATTAAGTGTTGGCAGGCCAAACGATAATTTCAATGTAAGATGCGCAAATCAGCCACATAAGCAAGTAAATCGCGGTTACTTCGCAACGCCAGAATATAAAAAGACAAAGACGTAAACAATTGATTATTCCAGGGAGATCGTGCACTCGATCATGCACTCAACAAGCTTGGTGCACGTGTACCAGTGTATACGGAATCAGTCGCATCCGGTGTGTAGGCTTCCGGTTCATAAATCAACTCGAACTAGTCCGCATCTCAAAATGGGAAATGTGACACAAAGCAGACGTGCAGACGGCAATTCGTGCACAAGAGTCTCCTCGTGTCCAGAACGGGGCAGGATATAAAGTTATACAACATACAGACCACCGCCAAACAAGCGTGTTTTCTGACGCGCAGGACAGAAGCATTGAAGGGAAATGATGTTTATAACACACGGATAATATTTATGGGAACATTTTTCGTAAGTAAAAAAACGAATTGTCATGCAAATCATATAGGTATAAATAATAGCAAATACTGTCAATGTTTGGTTATCGCAAACAGACAAATAATTATGTATTTCAATTTTAATTAAATACATATAGTGAGAAATGCGCCTGTGAATGCAAGCTGTTGTTGACCTGAGTGCTTCTAGTGTATCATGTTTTGTACCACTTTCATCAAAGTAATGAATTTGCCCAACACCGCTTCCATTACACTAGGCCTACTGAAACCTTATTTTTATAAAATAATATCCGTAAAATACATGTACAACACTCCATGTATATTTGGAACCGATGTGCTTTGCGTAGATTATTGCGTGTTGCATCAATTATACAAAACCGAAGCACGTATCATGTTGCGTAAAATGCAAAACTTGATTGCATTTGCTGTAACACTGAAACATACGTTGTAAGGTATATAAGTAATGTCAACGTGTGTTATTTTCCGTTGTTGTTTTGTCAATCAATGCATATAGTTATTATAGTGACGTCACGTTCGGTTAACGTAAACTTCATCTGTTTGATTCCAATTATGAAATACACTTTCATAATATTATGAAATATAATGCACCAATCAATATCCCACCGGGGGGAGCGGCGGGCACACATATGGGACTTTCGATTGAAAGAGAATCCCGACAGATGGGAATTTGACACGCCGAATAATTCCGGTGCTGGTACATAGACTTTGGCGGATTTTATATATTAGAAATATTGGCACCGGGCCATTTGATAAAACAATTAAGCATCTCCCACTGAGGGCATTTAAACATAAATGCTTAACTCTAGGGTGGAGAATTAAAATCCCTCAAATAAAATAAGTCAATATCCCATGTCGCCGCGTCCGTCCCCTCGGGAATCTATTGACTGGTGCATAAACACTACAAAATTCGAGTTTTTGGTAGTTAGTCTAGTAACTCTTTCAACGTTATGTTTTTGCAATTCAGTGTTTTGAAAACAACTAAAAATATTTAGTTCCGACAATCAGGTCACACCAAATTGAAATCTTGTCATCGGGATTACCGCACCGATTTTTTTTTCAAATTCAAAATGCTCTGCGCTCGCAGTATAAGAAAAAAGTATGTGTGAAGCGAGTCATTTAAACAACGGAATAACAGTAAAAATTTGAGTTTATTGTTTGATATATAAATGTATTTATTTAATTGCTAGATGAGTACATTACAAATGCGTACATCAAAAGTGGCATCCTTCAGCCTCTGCGTACAGGTGAACCATGAATAAAAATCTAAGCAAACATTGAATAAACTTGATGACATTAATGCATATAAACATAACATCGATTTTATCATCTTAATGCGTTCCAATGTTATTAAATGCTATAAAATGATTTTATTACTTAAAATTCTCAACATAACACTATCATGAGTTACTGAATCAAGCAACACGGCAATTTGTACGTGATACAAGAAAACAATTTATCACGCAACGAAAACGTGCTTGACAATCAAGTGTCACATACGGAAATACCACGACCAGGCGACAAAACGATGCTGCTTAACCAGGCGACACAAGGACAGATCACAAGCAGGCCACACAGCTAAGTATCAAAACAAGGCGACACAATGATGTTACACAACCAGGCGGCACAGCGATGTTACCAAGCCAGGCGACACAACGATGTAACTTATCCAGGCGACAAACGATGTAACTTAACCAGACAACACAACGATGTAACTTAACCAGGCGACACAACGATGTAACTTAACCAGATGACACAACGATTTAACTTATGCTAGGTTCCCACTATGTGCGATCCGTCACGAACGCCACGATTTGCCAGTCGCAGCTGATCGTGGTATTTCTCTGAGATTTCAGGCTTAAATACGATGTGATGCGAGTCCATACGCTTTGATACGATGTTTTGCGCTCGATTGCGATCTGGTCACGATTTGTCAATTACAGGTGTCACGATCTTTCACGATCTGATCTCCAGTTAAGATACGATTACACACGTTCCGATTGTTTCGACATTGTCCACGATTGGGTCTCTATCTGACACGATCGCATTATCTTTCACGATCATGATCGATGGTGTCACGATTTGAGCTACGGCTGGACCCGATTGATATAAATACAGCCCACCTGACTATTGACTTTATTGTTTCTTGAGATCGCAACACATCTTCACAGACCGTGTTGTTTTTTCTCGTCTACTATCGATCCCGATCACCACGATTCGGATGCACGATTAGATACGATTTGTTGCACTTTGTTACGCTTTGTTACGATGCAAAAAGATCTGGTACGATGATCCCGAAGGACAATTTAAAGCAGTTGATCGCGTTAATCGTAGAGAATTTTTGAACTGTTCAAAATTTTTCTACGATTAACACGATTGCCGCGACTGACCGCAACATTTGATAAGATCTTATAAGATCGGATAGGATCACCACGATTGGTCCACGATTAAGACCACGATTTAAATCGTGGCGCAAATTGTGATACTGGGAACCTAGCATTAACCAGGTGACACAACGATACAGCTAAAGCAGACGATACAACGAAGTGACACAACAACGTAACACAACCAGGTGACGAAACGAAGCAACACAACCACGCGGCACAACAACGTTACACAACCAGGCGACACAACAACGTAACACAACCAGGCGACACAACACTGGTTAATGATCTTATATTAAATGAGCATCAATAAAAGCATTAATTGATCATAGAGAATAAAGAACGTACAAATAAAGACTGTGCTGTAAGTGGTCATGGGTAATAAATATCGCACACATGTGATCACCACGAATAAAGACCGTTCACTAAGTGATCATCGTAAATAAAGATCATACAGTATGTGCTCGTCACAAACAATGTTTTGTACACTGACCGTCACGACGAACGATCGCACTGCATCCATTCATTACAAATAAAGATCGCACAGTAAGTGATCATAGTGAAAAATATAGTGCATAACGTGTTCATCGGGCATACATATCGTTTCACAAGAGATCATCACGAATAAAGATCGTATAGAATGATTGTGATCCACACGAATACAGATCTTACAATGAGTAGTCGTCAAGAAAAATATCATAAATAAACCAATTATTATGTAAAAAAAAAGTGTACAAATTATAAGCAAAATCTGAATGAAATGCAGATGCATAACATTATAATATTGTTGAAAGGCTAGTTGCGACGTCACGCACGATTCGGCGCCTCTCGTTGTTTTTATCACTGATAATTTCTGTGAATGGCATATTGTTGTAAAGGGTTTTAAGGCTTGTTTTAGAATCCACATACTTAACATCCGATTTGCGGGTTCAGTTTCACAACGGTCCATTCACATTAAAGAAGTCAACAATATTAAAAGTCGCGACCATTTATTTTCGGTCGGAAGTGGGATGGGAAACAAGCAATACTTTTGTTAAGACCTAAAGATATGTGCTCTCGAAGTTAAGAGTTACATGCTGGTATTTATAAACGTTCGAAACTAGGAAACACTCTTAAAATTCCGAATTTCTATAATAAGAGATTGCTCTGAAAAAGAAATGCAGTTTGAAGATTTTTACAAATTAGTTGCAATTAAATTCAACTAATATTTAGTTTTTGTCGTGCACATGATGCAAAGAACTGTGATATTTACTACTTTTTTAAGGATATTATATTCTTTGTTAACTTTCTAATTACCTTATTTCATATTTTGCTCATCCATATACATTTGTATATTACTTGTGTTTTTGGCTAAAAAGCATTAGTATTCCCAGGGGAATTTTACTTTTTTTATTGTTCGGGTCTAATTCCCACCCTAGAGCCAAGCATCGTGTCCTAATCCCCACAGTGGGAGATGTTTGGTGTATAAAATGGCCCGGGCGTAGCCCAAATATTATCGGAATATAAAATCCTACCAAAGTCTATTTCCCGGGACCTGGAATCATTCGGCGTGTCAAATTCCAGACTCTCGGGAATCGCTTTCAGTCTTAAGTCCCGTATATGCCCGCCGCTTCCCCCTCGGGGAAAATATTTATATGTGCATTATGGACAACTTAAAAATTATTTCTAAATATGGGCCCAGGTCGCGCCTTTGAAGATTGTTACGTTGTATTAATCATGATCATGTGTTTGTGCGGGTGCAGGTGTGAGAAACAATACTCTGTTCGTAATGTGCGTAAATCCCAAGTAGCTAATCGTATTCTTCTCCTTCGTTAAAAACTTGGTGCACCTGTACCACGCAATATCTAGGTTAGGACGGTCCTAACTTGCTTCCGGTCTATGAACTTCCGGTTTACGCGACAGCTCGACTTGATCCACACAGCATATCCAATCAAAATTTCGTACATTTGGCACGGAGCAGTCGACCAGCATTCGAATTGAGCAGACGACAGTTGAACGTGTCCATAAAGAGGCAGGGGTGAAAAACCAGTCAATGTATTTGCATGCAAACGGAACTTTGAGAAGCCGTTTGATCTAAAGCTAATTTCCATGGCCGCGTCTGCGCATTGCGTTCTGCGTGTTCCGTTAACGCAGACATTATTCCATGCGTCCGTCACCCGAGACACGTCTTTAAATACTAAATAATATTGTGTAATTATTACATATTGAATACATGATATTATAAAATATAAATCTTCAAAATAAAAAATGACAGTTGCGTAAAGCGAAGTCGCGTTAACCTTCAGCTTATATAGTTCTACATTTGAAATTGTTCTGATTTCGTTCTATTTGTTATGTTTTAATGATTCATTATCATTGACATATATACAAAAACACGTCTTTGGACGCGCGTAGCTATGATATTTATTTTCAACACCCGGGCGCGGAATATGTATATTTACTTAAGTCGGAATAATTTTAATATGTCCGGACTCAACCATCACAACAAAATATCAACAGTTGTTTTACCTTTATGAAGCATAATGATTAAAATTCATTATCATTAAACATATTGTATTGTATTTAAAATTAAATCGACTAACAGGTTCTCAGAAGATCATAACGAAGTAAGTTGTACAAATGTACAGATATAATACGCTCGTCTTCATTGTATTGTTCTGTTTGCTTTGTATTTGTAATATTTCAATGCTGTTTGTATAATTTACTATTTTTGCCATGTAATAACAATAGTTTGTCTTGTATTCTTACTCAAAATACACGTTGACATTATATTTGTAAATGCATGTGTTTAGATGATGTACTGTGTGCAAGTCTTTAATAGTCTGTTTGTCAAGATTTTGAAAAAGAATATCAAACTACTTGCACTTTTGTAAAATTGGACTGACATCTTCCTAAATAGCCAATGTACTGAAACTGCTCACAAGGAATTACTTCAATAGTAGTCTTTTTTAGTGGAAACATATACATAACTGGGTGGCACTCGCAGAGCGAAGACTTCCACCAAGGCAGCTAAATCCCGCATGTGTTACCGGTATGCACCTAATACATTATAAAGCATTTTATATTAGTCTCTCTATCAATGATAATTGATCTTTCAAATAACATCCTGGATCCAGACGGTGATACGTATCGCAAACAAATCGAATCATTTGTTGATTTTTTTCATAAAAAGTCATGCAAATCCGTGCATAACGTTGTGCGTAAAGCTGCGAACAAACAAATAACACACACACAAACAGACCAAGCAGACACACAGACAAACAAACAAACAAGCAAACAGACAAACAAACGCCGGTAAAAAATAGAACCTCCTTGGCTGAGTTCATGACACGTTTCGTTACGTTAGTAGATTAAACATTACATGGACGTTATTCAATCAAATGTGGGAAACTCAATAAATTGATTATTTATATATTTGTTTAAAACGTCGCTCTTTCTTGTATTTTAAAACGAGTCTGTATAAGTTGTGATTACATGTTTTAAATTATGGCTCTTTTCTACACTGTGCTTTACACTGTTTTGACAATAACTCGAATCTATTCATGTTTTTAAAGACGTTTACATGGCCTGGTACGTTGTGACTGCAGATCAAATCATACAACACTACGTCTTAAAATATAATTAAGAGACACAAACCCATTGCTATGGTGTCAGGCAAATCCGTGACCTCTATTTTGTATATTACCGGTATGTTAATACTTCAATGGGAACATGGCGCGCTGAGGCTTTATAATGAAGGTTTGCAGAAATAAATTATTTATATTAATTTTTGCATTGTACTTATTCACTAAATTAATTTTCTTCCCCTTCAGTTTAAAGATATAACATAAATTAACATAACACGCTGAACATAAATTATTTACAAAATAGTAAGCTCAAAACAATTATAGTATAGTAAATGTATTGCACAATAAATCGGTAACATAACCCGTAAACCACGGATGGCAGTTTCCGACATTGACTCAACTGACTTTTTGTTTGTCTTGTTTGTATTTTTGGCAGTTTTTAACAGTATTTCAGTCATATCATGGCGGTCAGTTAACCTACTTGCACTTTTCCTGGGCAAGCTTAGCCGATCTAAGCGGTTTACCAGTACTAAGTGCACATACTTATGCCAGTAACTAACAACTGCCCTACTTGAATCAGAGGTAGGGGGAGAATGGCCGTATAAATAATTTCATGACCAATGCCTACACAAGTTATGTGGCCGGGCTGGAGATCGAACTCACGATCTCTGGATTGACAGTCCGGCGCTCTACCAACTGAGCTAGCCGGGCCCGACTAACTACACTGACTGTTGTCCGCAGTTACTGCAGACTCGTGCTAGATTGTATATGAATGATCAAATTAAGATTTATATCATGTTTATGTGATAATAATCATAGACCATGCATATGAACGACATTTTAAAAACAAGAGGGTCAAGATAGCCCTGGGTCGCTCACCTGAGTGAAATGAATCGTAGTGGCTTGTAGAAATGTAAATCGTATTCAGATATTTTTGAAGTAAATACTGATAGCGATGAAAGGAAAACTGCATCGCCACTGGTGACCTTTTTTAATGAATCAAAAAGATTTGAACGCATTTGGTAGAGAGTCAAAAAAGGAACATGTATGTGAAATTATTTTGAAATCCGCAAGTGGTTACAGACAAAAAGATTTTCACAAGTTTTCAACACAGCCATATAAGGTTAACTCCAATGCTGCCAACATTATTTAACGAATCAGTTTGTTCTGAAGGAATTTAGAACACGGTCCCCAAGGGACATTTTTGTGAAATTATTTTGAAATCCAGTAACTGGTTTCTGACAGGAAGATTTTCATAGTTTTCTTTATAGCAATATAAGCAGAATTTCAGACCTCCTGGTTGCCATGTTTTTAACAAAGGAAAAACTTGAAGGAATTCGGTATAGGGTCACCCAAGGAACATTTCTATGAAACCATTTTAAAATCCAGCAAGTGGTTTCTGAGAAGAACATTTTGAAAGTTTTAAATATTGCCATATATGGAAAACTGCCATGTTTTTTAGCAAATCAAACTGACATTTCTGTGAAAACTATTTTGAAAGCAACCAAGTTGTTTCCTAGAAGATTTTTCAAAGTCTTTAATAAAGCCATATATAAGGAAAACTGCCAAGCCCCCCCCCCCACGGCGGCCATGTTTGTGAACATTTCAAAATGATTTAAAGGAGGGTCTACCAAGAAACATCTATGTGAAAACTATTTTTAAATACAGTATGTGGTTTCGTCTGAGAAGATTTCTAAACATATATTTTTTTTTATACATTTTTTAGCTTTTAGCTGCCATGCTTGGTTAAACTCCACCAAGCGGTTTCAGAAAATAATTAGTTTGAAGTAAATTTTTGACGATAAACAACAAACAACGAACGACGGACTATCGTGCACGTGTTGTCGTCGAGAAGCTTGGTGCAAGTGTACCAGTCTATACGGGGTAAGACGAAGATGCAGAGGTTAGGACGGTTAATTCGAGTCACTCGCTTCCGGTTTGTTGACTTCCGGTTCGACCCTTTCAGATGTTTTAATACAACATTAGACACGTGACACGCAGCAGACGCACAGACTACAATTAGTGAGGAGGACAGTTCTGGAAACCGGAAGGAATGATATGGATATACCGCGTCGAAGCGGTAGTTGGGAAGGCATCGGGAGTTCTGTCGCGTATGACAGGAGGCGCTATAAGACCTTCAGAGTGCAGAGCCATGGAGTATGACAGTCCTTTTACATTGACAAATAAATCACAAACATTTTAGATGATATGTGTATTTCAGAGAAACCATTTGACCATTAAGGGAGAAAACAATGTGCATGAAAAATGAAACAATGAACAGTAATGCCGGCTACATTTAAGAAAGGCACTCTGAAAAAATTGCCAATACATTTATAAACAAGAGGGCCATGATGGCCCTAGGTCGCTCACCTGAGTAAAAGGCATCATAATGGCTTATAACAAGATGGCCGAATGGCACTAAACCCCTTAACTGAGTATAAAGATCTGGACCTTGCAGTTTAAGGAGATTGTTATAGTCTATATAAACCATGTGACCCACACGGCGTGGCCACTTCTTACTCAAGGGGCATAATGTGAACAACATTTGTAGAGGACCACTATACAATTTTCATGCCAAATATGAAACCTATGGGCCTTACGGTTTCAGAGGAGATTTTCAAAGCCCACTTTCCATATAAGTCTATAGAAACCATGTGACCCCGGCGTGTGGCTTCTTTTTACTCAAGGGGCATCATTTGAACAATCCTCTTAGAGGACCACTATGCAATGTTACATACCAAATAAGAAACCTCTGGGCATTGCGGTGTCAGAGGAATGATTTTTGAAGTAATTTTGCTATTTAAGTCTATATAAACAATGTGACCCTCAGGGCGTGGTCAGTTTTGACCCCAGGGACATCATTTGAACACTCTTTGTAGAGAACCCCTATACAATGTTACCAACCAAATACCAAACCTGTGGGCCTTGCGTTTTCAGAGAAGATTTTAAAAGTCATTTAGATATTTAAGTCTATATAATCCTTGTGACCCCCGGGGCGCGGCCAGTTTGGATCCCAGGGGCATCATTTGAACAATCGTTGTAGAGGTCCACTATGCAATGTTACGTACCAAATATGAAACCTCTGGGCCTTGCGGTCTCAGAGGAGAAGACTTTTAAAATCGTTTTGCTATAGAATATATATAAACCATGTGAACCCCGGGGCATGGCCAGTTTTGACCCCAGGTGCATCATTTGAACAATCTTTGTAGAGGACCACAAGAGGATGTCACATACCAAATATGAAAGCTTTCAGCCATGCAGTTTCAGAGAAGAAGTTTTCACTTTTTAAATATATTTTTAGCTCTGGTGACCTACATATGCATCTGACCGAAACAATTTGAACAATTTTGAAAGAGGGTCACCCAAGGATCATTCCTGTCAAGTTTGGTGAAAATCTGAACGGCGGTTTAGGAGGAGATGTTGTTTGAATGAAAATGTTGACGTAAGACGCACGACGGACGAAAGGTGATCACAAAAGCTCACCATGAGCACATTGTGCTCAGGTGAGCTAAAAATATATAAGCTTCTACATCGTAAATGACGAACGTCACATTAATAAACGTGCATAATTCATGCATCGTGTGAAACATTCTGACATTTTTAGAAGACAATACATACCTTACTGACAAATACACTTAAGGCTTATTTCAACATGAGGTAAAATGCTCCGTGGTCATAACTGTTTAATAAGCAATAATAGAATCACATTTAAAAGTGTTCTGTTTACAGTTTAAGACATTTTCTCTGTTATAATGTAAACTAATAAAATAATTAAATCCTGACAGCAAATATCATTAGCTTAAAATAAATGGCATAACATTTTAAATAAAACAATTTTGTCCTTCATTTACTATATTAAAGAAATTGGTCAACGAAAAAATAAAATAACAAAATGAAATCAATGAGGAAGCAAGGTAGTATAAAGTTGCATTACCTTTTTTGAAGGTTATCATTTTTCTAAATGACTTGTTCCTTAATACAGTCATTACTGGTATGGTATTATATTCAAGTTTTTTTGACAATGTTATTTCCAGACGACGGACGTATGTTGATAAACAAGTCGCCTTATTGTATTAGGAAATAGAGAGTGAATATTTTCATCGAAACACATTGCATTCATTCGCTACAGAACATTCTAACATGATACCAATTTTTCTTAAGACACAAAAAATAATCGTTGTTAAACTACCCAATAAACAATGCAAAAAATGTCCCGATTCTGAGCGGAGCAGAGTAAGAAGTAGTTCCAATAACAATTGCAAAATATATGTCAAATAATGTTAGATTCGAAATAATGTTCGCATGATCATTGTTAATCGGCTAATAAACAACTCTTTGTCGTTCTGATGCGTGAATATGAAATTAGTCGGTTAACGTTGTTTATTGGCCGATAAACAACGATAAATTGAAAAATATTTCTTAATAAGGGCGTTAGCCCGCGTGTTTTATATACCACATCAACCGATAAACAACGATAATGCGAAGAAAATTTCGATTCTAACATGACTTGACAACATATTCCGCAATAACAACTAAATTGTTGACGACGAAGGACGACGACGACGACAACGGACAACGACGACGGACGGTGACTGACCAGAATAGCTCACCCTTGAGCACTTTCTGCTCACGTGAGCTAACAACAGGGCCAAAATGGCCCTGGGTCGCTAATCTGAATTTAATGAATCATGCTAATTTGTAAAAATTATAGCATGTTATAACATGTTTGAAGTTAAGCTGCCAACGATTAACCACTTATAGCCATCTTTTTTAGCGAAACAAAATAATTTGAGGGAAATTGGTCGACAGTTATCCAAGAAACATTTCTGTGAACTTATTTCCAAATACAGCAAGTCACAAAGCCATGTAAGGAAAACTGCCCAGCGGTTTGGCAGTAACGGATCATTTAAAAAATCAAATATTTTGAAATAATTTGCTACAACAAGTGAATACAAGAATTGTCACACGAGTGGCGGATATACCCCCACAATATACCTTGTCACAAAACTATGGCATCCATTCGACTGACATGGACAGAGAGAGAATGCTTTAATTTGTGAATGGTCAACAGTGTATTTGGAAAAATTTAATTTCAATAAAAGCCATAACTCTGTCAATATTTAGTGGTTTGTAACCAAAGTTGAACTTGATCTGTATTTTATGATGATACACCAATGTACCAAAAAGAATTTAAATATGTGAAGCCTTTCATAAGTTATTGTCCATGTTTTTCGGGAATTTAAGTAAAAAAGGGGCCATAATTGTGTCAGAATTTAGTGGTCTGTAACCAAATTCGAACTTGACCTGTATTTTATGATGCTACACATGTGTACCAATAATTATTTAAATATGTATAACATTTCGTGAGTTCCGCAATATATTTAAAAATGAATCTTTAACTATGTTGACTGGTTTATTCGTGTATATATGTACAAACACCCAGGAAAGATGGTATGTGGCTTGGAAGTCTACAATCTACAGTGCTGAAATTAACAAATAATTCATTTTACTTATAATATACATATCACTGTTTAAATCCCTACAATAGTATTATAATATTACATACATTTATACGATTACATATATTTTGACAATGTAATTACAATTAACACAGTTGAATAAACAAGTACATGAAATAGGTAAACAATATAGTATTTAAAATGATGGAGAGTAAGTTGGTTCCTTGTTCCTAGTTCCTGTTTCCTGATTCGAATAAGGAAACAGGAACTGGTTCCTTATTCCTTATTCAAGCTAAACATATTTGATATAAGCTTTTTATGCCCCCCACCCCCCCCCCTTCGAAGAAGGCGGCATATAACAGTCGTACTGTCCGTCTGTGCGTCTGTCCGTCTGTCCGAAGCATTCTTGTCTTTGCTATAACTTTGTCATTTATTGATGGATTTTGAAATAACTTGGCACAAATGTCAACCATCATAAGACGACGTGTCGCGTGTAACACCCGTCTCCCTACCTCAAAGGTCAAGGTCACACTTAGAGGTCAAAGGTCAAAGTGGAGTTTTGAGACAAAAATTCTTGTCTTTCCTATAACTTGGCCATTTATTGAAGGATTTTGAAATAACTTGGCACAAATGGTAACCATCATAAGACGACGTGTCGCGTGTAACACCCATCTCCCTACCTCAAATCTCAAGGTCACACTTAGAGGTCAGGGTCAAAGTGGAGTTTTCAGACAAAAGTGGAATGAATACTTTGACTATTAACTTCACATCAACCAAACTTAAAACCTATAAAATTATGTTTCATGTAATTAAAAAATGACATAAAAATGCATTCTAGCACATTTCTACTTATTTGTTTTTATTTATACTCCAGTTCCTTTTTCGCGGCTTAATAAGGAAAAAGGAACCAGTTCCTTATTCCTTATTCAAGCCGAATAAGGAACTGACATTTTCTTACATAAAAATAAATTAAAATGAACCAAATATATAATGAAAACCATTGTATTTGTATGTTTGGATATTGAAAATATTTATTGCATTACATTTCTACTTAGTTTTTTTTAATGATAACCCAGTTCCTTTTTCGAGGCTGAATAAGGAAAAAGGAACCAGTTCCTGTTTCCTTATTCAAGCCGAATAAGGAACTGTCATTTTCTTACTTAAAAAATAAATTAAAATGAACCAAAGAGTACTACATATCAATGAAAATCATTGTATATGTAGGTTGGATATTAAAAATATTAATTGCATTACATTTCTACTTAGTTTTATTTAATGGTAACCCAGTTCCTTTTTCGCGGCTGAATAAGGAAACAGGAACCAGTTCCTGTTTCCTTATTCAAGTTGAATAAGGAACTGGCATTTTCTTACATAAAAATCAATTAAAATGAACCAAAGTGTACATCATATAAATGAAAATCATTGTATATGTACGTTGGATACTAAAAATATTTATTACATTACATTTTTAATTAGTTTTATTTAATGATAAGCCAGTTCCTTTTTCGCGGCCGAATAAGGAAACAGGAACCAGTTCCTGTTTCCTTATTCAAGCCGAATAAGGAACTGGCATTTTCTTACATAAAAATAAATTAAAATGAACCAAAGTGTACCACATATAAATGAAAATCATTGTATATGTAGGTTGGATACTAAAAATATTTAATACATTACATTTTTTATTAGTTTTATTTAATGATAAGCCAGTTCCTTTTTCGCGGCTGAATAAGGAAACAGGAACCAGTTCCTGTTTCCTTATTCAAGCCGAATAAGGAACTGGCATTTTCTTACTTAAAAAATAAATTAAAATGAACCAAAGAGTACTACATATCAATGAAAATCATTGTATATGTAGGTTGGATATTAAAAATATTAATTGCATTACATTTCTACTTAGTTTTATTTAATGGTAACCCAGTTCCTTTTTCGCGGCTGAATAAGGAAACAGGAACCAGTTCCTGTTTCCTTATTCAAGTTGAATAAGGAACTGGCATTTTCTTACATACAAATCAATTAAAATGAACCAAAGTGTACATCATATAAATGAAAATCATTGTATATGTAGGTTGGATACTAAAAATATTTATTACATTACATTTTTTATTAGTTTTATTTAATGATAACCCAGTTCCTTTTTCGCGGCTGAATAAGGAAACAGGAACCAGTTCCTGTTTCCTTATTCAAGGCGAATAAGGAACTGGCATTTTCTTACATAAAAAATATATTAAAAGGTCGCCGGATGTACCGTTAGCCTGCACGAGCGAGGAAAACGCGTTTTCGGACTTAGAAAATCTATGAAGAAAACACGCAAATTGCAGCGCGTATGCGCATAGGTTTTTGAATTGAAACAAATAATAAAATGTTGGGGCATCTCGATGAAACTTTCCAGTCTACTAGAGGCACATCGGCCGCTGCTTCCGGTGCTGTATCGCCGTTATGGTGACATGTTAAAATCGCATTGCATCCTAAATCATATCCCTTCGTAACTGTTTACGTATAAGAACAGAATGAGATATCTAAGACATGTCTAGTATTCAGCTATCGGATAATCTTGAGCAAAAGTTAGGGTCAGATAACAATTTAATACTATATCAGAGATCAAAACATAAAAAAACTAACATTGAACATAGCCAATAATAACGAATATAAAGCTGCGCTATGCTAGAAGTCCATGATCCGAATTTAATCGTCCGAAATTAAGGCCTCCGAATCAGGAACTGGCCACAGTTCCTTATTCGGAAGCCTTTATTTCGGACCAACACTTTCGGATATTACATTTTTAGAGGTTGTGTGTGTTATTAAGCTTATCTATGCAATATGGCTGTGTTCTGTCACATTTCTACTATATATTTTATTTAACAAGAAACACTGAAAACAAGTATTATGATGACGATAATAATATTAATTATAATAATTGTGTCATTTAGCTGCAAACATTGCATGCGTAAATGCGTAGATTGTTTCGGAAGATACAACCGAAAGAATAACATTCGGTCTTACTTTAGCTACACCTCTAATAAAAACTCAAGATCTTAAATCTCAACGTATGATATACTTATGCATGATCGTTAGTGAAAACGTTAGTCCAGTCTAATTATCAGATTTAAAAAGATCTTCAATGCATTATTGTGTCCGTTCTTACTAACTTCGTCATGCACCTTTGGGGGAGGGAGGGGGGGCGGGAGAGATCAACTAATACACGCACCCGAACGTACGTACTAAAATGCGTCACAGTTTGGATTATTAAATCCCAAATTATATGCATATGTACACCCAAAGTAGAACATACATACGAACGTATAATTCACTAACTGCCACATGCCATTAAACTCCATAGCTATTATCATATTATCGTAACGTATAGTACAGTGCCGGTAATTGGATATACTTTATATACAATGAGAACAATATGATTATCGTGTTACATATTCACCTAATTGGGAACATTTGAACAGGTTTTCATGTGTGAATAATCTTATGTAGTTTATGCTTCACTGAGATATAACAGTGATTTAAAATTGGTCACAGTTTCAATCATACTGTACTTTGTGGTGAATGTAGATTGACAGTGTGGTAGTTGGTAATATAGGCAAATCAATACATGCTAGAAAATAAGTTTCGTTTTCAATTCTAACTGTAATGGGCATTTACTGGATAATTATTAAATTTATAAACCGACTGAAACATAAGAACATTTGCATTGTCTCTTCTACGCTTTTAACTAGAACTATAGGCTACTACTTGCTTAAAAAATACGTTGTTCCGGTATGTTGATCTTTCAGTGAGTTATTGGCTCAATTTTTTGTTTCATGCTGCTTTCAATTAACCCATACATTGACAAAGCGCATCATCGGGGAGCATCTATAAGTTTCACTGATATTCTTGTCAAACTATAGAAATAATTTCGCATGTAACAAACAATAACACAAAACTAAAAGCCATTTTCATGTATTGTTTACATCAAAATGTTTGTTCCGACACATTTCTACATAATTTTATATATTATTTATCCATTTCCGTTTTCGCAGCTGAATAAGGAACTAGGAACTAGTTCCTGATTCCTTATACAAAGCGAATAAGGAACTGGCATTTTCAAACTATAAGAATAAATTCACATGTACCGAAATGTACCACAGGACAATAAAAATCAATTTTCATGTGTCTTTATTTGTTCTAAAACATTTCTGCTTATTTTCGTTTATTAATATTCCAGTTCCTTTTTTATGGCTGAATAAGGAACAAGGAACCAGTTACATTTTCCTTATTCAAACCGAATAAGGAACTGGCATTTTCAAACTTAAGTAATAAACTACTCATGTACTAAACTGTACCACATAACTATGAAAAGCATTATACAAGTTATTATGATATCAGATATTTATTCCAAAAAAATTATACTGAATTTTCTATATCAATAGAAGCTAGGAAAATATGTTTCGTTTTATTTTCTAACTGTAATTGGCATTTACTGGGTAATAATTTATTAACCAACTTGAAAGATACTAGCATTTGACTTGTCTCTTCTATGCATTTATAACCAGAACTAAACTCCATATACTACTTGCTTATTAGATACCAGTTCTTTATTCAGGTTCTATAATTCCAGAAATACACATTCGGATGGTCGATGCCTAGGGCAGCTATAAATAAAGAGTCGAAATGGTTACAGTCATGGACATTTTCTTTTTAGAAATGTCAGTTCCTTATTCATGTTGAGAAATAAATAAATAAGATTTGTTTATTATGCAGACGCGAAATTAAAGTGAAAAAAGAGAATAATACTAAGTAGAAATTGTTAAGAATTTATCATTTAAATACAAAGTGAAAGCAAATAAAATAATTCCAATACACATAGGTTACCATTCGGAACATGCATGTTTATTGTTAAAGTTAGCATGTACCCGTTCGGTTTGAATATGGAATATGCATGTGATTCCTTATTTATTACGCTGCCGCGAAAAAGTAACCAAAACAATAATGATTAATACTTAGTAGAAATATATTATAATTATTTTCGATATACATGTAAAATGTGTGCCATAGTAATGGTTTACATTTGGTACGCGAACAACCATTTAATAGGTTTGAAAAAGCCGTTCCTTATTCCATTTGAAAAAAAAGGAATACGCAACTGTAGACTTATTCCACAACGTATAAAGGAAATGCAATATTAATGTCTTAAACGATTAAAATATAAGTTAGAATAAGTAATTTAAATACATGACAACATTTAACATATTTTCTTCTTTAATGGTTCATCTTATTTCATTTCATTTTTGAAAATAAGAAACGTGTGTCTAATAGAGAATTGCCACACCTCTTGGTTGTTCGGCCAAAGGTTTGCAGTAAATATTTCGGATAATGCAGCCATATTCGTTTGTTTACCACTACACATATAAAAATCCATAATTGGTCAACAAAGTCAACATTTATCGACTGGTCAAAATAGACTTATCCCGGATTTCGCTATACTTTGGAAAAACCCGCTAATAACGCTAGCCCATTTTATCCACCAATGGTAGTTTCTTCAAATAATAATGGTCGATATAGTTTGTGATTTTGAAAGGATTATAAATCAGTCAGCTTTTGTACCAGTACATAAGTTTGTTTTTCCAAAAGCTAGCTCATTCAGGTATACGTATATTGACAGGCGCAAGAAATAATAACAACACAGATATATAGAAAATAAGGGTAATTTTGTAATCGATATGCGACGATAATAATATATATACACACATTAAATTAGGCATACGTTAAAACTTAACCGTTAATGTGTTTCATTATTAAATATTAAACCCGACATAGTGTTGTAAGATTTGAAATATTTGATGAATACTATTACCTTATGCGGTTCAGCAATAATTTTCCCCAAAAGCATACAATGTTAAGAAATGAAGTAACATCGGTAAAATGTCAAATGCATACGGTTTAATACAGATTGTATACTTTATAATGGTTTTGTGATATTATACACTTAAAAGAAATAATCACTATACTGCAATCACATAAACTTTATTTTATTACTTTAGTGTAAACAATAATACACAGCACGATTTGTCAAAAGCTAATATAAAATTTCAACAATAAAGCTACACAAGAAACGTCGCATTTCAGTGCACTGGAAGCTTCCATTTCTTGTAAGAGTTACTGGGATTCTTTCTACAACACATTTTTTTTTTATTAAGAAGGCCAATCAAAGACAACTAATGTAAGCTTTCTAGTATCAGAGAGGCAATTAATGATTTTTCTTAGTTTTCCAAACTGTGACATTGACCCGCTTTTAACAACTTCACATAATATCTCGCGATACGGTAAATAGCGTATCACAAAAAATTCGATTTGTTCGCAAGTTTAACAAAAAATGTTTGTTTCTATTTAATGTAAAAATGGCATTGATCTTGACCCATCCAAACGGAATAGTTTGGTAGGAAAATAAACAAATAGACGATGTCATTGATATTTTGCTAAACCGTCACATCATTTCTTTCTGTCAGCAAAATGGATGAAAGTACGCCTAAAAACCCGACCAAAAAGCTATCGGGGGCTGCTAAGTATAACACCGAAATCATAAACGGCATCATATCCCGATAAGGCGGCGTCGCCATTTACAAAATTATTCTTTATAGTTCGCTGATGTTTGACGCTACAGTATTGTCTGACGAAATCCCTTACCATTTTAGGTTCTAGTTTGGAAAAACAGCCAAACAATTTTTGTAATGAAACGACCCGATCCGGTCCATGAACATCTACCAAATGCAGTCTATTCTGAAATGCTAAACCATTGGGACTTCAAAGTCAAACCTTCTTCGTCTTTAAATCGAACAGTGTGTGTATTATAAGACAGTGTTATTAAGCAAATAATAATCACACATGTACGCACTCACTTTTTTTCCAAAGTTTTCATTAAAATAGCTTTACTATGCAACAAGGCGATCTGCGAAAATGTAAATAAGTTGACCTCTTTCGCGTTTTAATTATTGTTGCTTGAATAAATGTGTTATTTTATAATGGCTTCAAATTTAATGGTATAAATAACTGTGTATTTATTAAATCTTTAGGGAGGCTTCGCCCCCCGTTCCCCCTGACCCAAAGTGACAACCGCCCGTGGAACACACCAGTCTCACTCTGACAAGGTCTGGAGCCTTGACAGCTATGTTGAAAACGAAACTTATTTTCTTAGCATGTATTGATTTGCCTATATTACCAACTAGCGCACTGTTAATCTAGATTCACAACAATGTACTGTATGATAATAACTGTGCCCACTTTTAAATTACTGCTCTTTCCCAATAAACCTAAGTGAAGCATAAACTAAATACGATTATTCACACATGAAAAGTGTTCAAATGTTCCCAATGAACTGAATGTGAAATACGACAATAATATTTTTCTCATTGTATAAAAAGTATTACCAATTAACGGCAATGTACTATACGGTACGATAATGTGATCTTAGGAACGGTGGTTCATAGCATGTTGCAGTTAGTGAATTATACGTCCGTATGTATGTTCTAGTTTGGGTGCATATATGTATGTAATTTGGTATTGAATATTCCAAACTGTGACGCAATTTCGGGTGCGTGTATTAGTTGATATCCCCCCTCCCTCCCCCCCCCCCCAAAAAAAAAAAGGTGCACGACAAAGTTAGTACGAACGGACACAATAATGCATTGAAGTTTTTTTTAACAACCTGATAATTAGACTGGAGTAACATTTTGACTAACGATTGAGCGTATCATGCCTAAGTATAACATACGTGGAGATTTCAGATCGTAATTTGTTATTAGATGCGTAGCTGAAGTAAGACCGAATGTTATTCTTTCAGGTATATCTTCGGAAACAATCTACGCATTTACGCATGCAATGTTTGCAGCTAAATGACACAATTATTATAATTAATATTATTATCGTCATCATAATACTTGTTTTCAGTGTTTCTTGTTAAATAAAATATATAGTAGAAATGTGACAGAACACAGCCATATTGCATAGATAAGCTTAATAACACACACAACCTCTAAAAATGTAATATCCGAAAGTGTTGGTCCGAAATAAAGGCTTCCGAATAAGGAACTGTGGCCAGTTCCTGATTCGGAGGCCTTAATTTCGGACGATTAAATTCGGATCATGGACTTCTAGCATAGCGCAGCTTTATATTCGTTATTATTGGCTATGTTCAATGTTAGTTTTTTTATGTTTTGATCTCTGATATAGTATTAAATTGTTATCTGGCCCTAACTTTTGCTCAAGATTATCCGATAGCTGAATACTAGACATGTCTTAGATATCTCATTCTGTTCTTATACGTAAACAGTTACGAAGGGATATGATTTAGGATGCAATGCGATTTCAACATGTCACATAACGGCGATACAGCACCGGAAGCAGCGGCCGATGTGCCTCTAGTAGACTGGAAAGTTTCATCGAGATGCCCCAACATTTTATTATTTTTTTCAATTCAAAAACCTATGCGCATACGCGCTGCAATTGCGTGTTTTCTTCATAGATTTTCTAAGTCCGAAAACGCGTTTTCTCGCTCGTGCAGGCTTACGGTACATCCGGCGACCTTGTAATATATTTTTTATGTAAGAAAATGCCAGTTCCTTATTCGGCTTGAATAAGGAAACAGGAACTGGTTCCTGTTTCCTTATTCAGCCGCGAAAAAGGAACTGGGTTACCATTAAATAAAACTAAGTAGAAATGTAATGCAATTAATATTTTTAATATCCAACCTACATATACAATGATTTTCATTGATATGTAGTACTCTTTGGTTCATTTTAATTTATTTTTTAAGTAAGAAAATGCCAGTTCCTTATTCGGCTTGAATAAGGAAACAGGAACTGGTTCCTTTTTCCTTATTCAGCCTCGAAAAAGGAACTGGGTTATCATTAAAAAAAACTAAGTAGAAATGTAATGCAATAAATATTGTTAATATCCAACATACAAATACAATGGTTTTCATTATATATTTGGTTCATTTTAATTTATTTTTATGTAAGAAAATGTCAGTTCCTTATTCGGCTTGAATAAGGAATAAGGAACTGGTTCATTTTTCCTTATTAAGCCGCGAAAAAGGAACTGGAGTATAAATAAAAACAAATAAGTAGAAATGTGCTAGAATGCATTTTTATGTCATTTTTTAATTACATGAAACATAATTTTATAGGTTTTAAGTTTGGTTGATGTGAAGTTAATATTCAAAGTAGAATATGCCAGTTCGGTTTGAACAAGAAATCCTATTCAAGCGCGTAGAAGAAACATGAACATTTATCGTAATACATAAAGTAAATGTATTCGAGTTACTTTAACATTCAACTTGTCAATTAGATGTATCTTTCATATTAATAGGGTACTATTAGGTCATTTAGTTACAAAGCAACAGTTGCTTATTCGGTTTAAATAAGGAATAAGGAACTAGTTCCTTATTCGTGAATTAATTCATGAATTAAATAACGTTTGGTTTTGTTTTGATTTACTTAAGCATTGTATGTATTATTTATCTTAACAAGACATGTGTCCATAGGGCACAGATGCCCCCTCATTCCACTTTTGTCTGAAAACTCTACTTTGACCTTTGACCTCTTAGTGTGACCTTGAGATTTGAGGTAGGGAGATGGGTGTTACACGCGACACGTCGTCTTATGATGGTTACCATTTGTGCCAAGTTATTTCAAAATCCATCAATAAATGGCCAAGTTATAGGAAAGACAAGAATTTTTGTCTCAAAACTCCACTTTGACCTTTGACCTCTAAGTGTGACCTTGACCTTTGAGGTAGGGAGACGGGTGTTACACGCGACACGTCGTCTTATGATGGTTGACATTTGTGCCAAGTTATTTCAAAATCCATCAATAAATGACAAAGTTATAGCAAAGACAAGAATGCTTCGGACAGACGGACAGACGCACAGACGGACAGTACGACTGCTATATGCCGCCTTCTTCGAAGGGGGGGGGGGGTGGGGGGCATAAAAAGCTTATATCAAATATGTTTAGCTTGAATAAGGAATAAGGAACCAGTTCCTGTTTCCTTATTCGAATCAGGAAACAGGAACTAGGAACAAGGAACCAACTTACTCTCCATTTTAAAATGAGTTATTCTATTAAAACATACCTGTGACCCCTTACAACATCATTAATTATATTTTAACAAAATCATTTAAATAAAATACAATAAACATAATATTTTTTTACTTACAAGCATAGGCTGCTAACACTCTCAATCTGTCTTGCCAATTTAAATGATGCTTGTGTGGTTACTGAAGGTTCTGGTTAGTTGCTGCAACAAAATGTGATTTTCAGAGTTTGTGAAAAACATGCATTTGTCCCTTTGACAGCCAAAAGAATGAATCAAAGAAGTTCAAAAATAGATTTCGATAGAAGTCAAAATCCAATTGACAAATTCAACCGAATAAACCGTCGCAGCTCACTTAAACAACATTGTAACATGGAAATAAATGAATAAAGAATCAATACAAACAACTGAAAACCTTCTACTTACTTGATGATAATTATATTTTCAAAATTCAATTAGATTCAATAGTTATGAAAAATATTAAGTTGCAAAACAGCAGGAAAAAAACGGAAGCGGAAGTCACATGATCAACCGTAAGTCAACCTAACTACCGTAAACCGCAATAATTATCGAAAAGCTGCCTATTTGCAAAAAGACTAAAAGTATATGGGGGTAACATATGTCAAGCCATTGTTGGGTTGTCGTCAGGAAACTATGTTTTTAGGGAATTTATGTCAAATAAAGGGCCAAAACTCTGTCAAAATTTAGTGGTTTGTAATCAAAGTCGAACTTGACCCGTATTTTATGAAGCTACACATGTATACCAAGAATTATTTAAATATGTCAAGCCATTCTTGAGTTATCGTCCGGAAATCATGTTTTTAGGGAATTTTAAGTCGAAAAGGGGCCATAACTCAGTCAAAATTTAGTGGTTTGTAACCAACATCGAACTTGACCCGTATTCTATGATGTTACACATGTGTACCAAAAATTATTTGAATATGTCAAGCCTTTCTTGAGTTATCATCCAGAAACGAAAAACCAACAGCCCGCAGACCGACGGACCGACAAGCTCACTCCTATATACACCCCCCCCCCCCCCCTAAACTTGGTTTGTGGGGGTATAATAAACAAAAAGATTTTCAATAAAGCCATATAAGGAAAACTACCCCTGACTTCCTGCAAAGGAATATTTATGTAAAATTTATTTGAAATCCAAACAGTGTTTTCTGATCATTTTTTTCTGACAAGTATATGTTTGTTAATGAATCAAAATACTTTTAAGAAATTTGGTAGATGGTCCGCCAAGGAACATTTCTGTGAAATCCAGCCAGTGGTTTCGGACAAGAAATTTTTTAAAAGTATAGCATATAAGGAAAACTGCCCCGTCTCCTGGCGGCCATGTTTTGTTAACGAATCACAATAAGTTGAAGAAATTGTTAGGTAGTCCTCCAAGGAACATGCCTGTGAAATTGTTTTGATATACAGCCAATTTTTTCAAAGTTTTCTTTATAGCAAAGTTTGGAAAGCTTCCTCTGTATATTTTGTATTGAAAAAAAAAACACTCGTCGAAATGAAACCATGGATAATCATCGAACCAAGTAGATTGAAATGTTCGCGGCTCAGCACAATCATGGGACACATCGACGAAGCGCAACCATGGGACACAACGACGTAGCACAACCAAGTGACACAACGACGTAGCACAACCTTGGGACACAACGACGTAGAACAACCAAGTGACACAACGACGTAGCACAACCAAGTGACACAACGACGTAGCACAACCAAGTGACACAACGACGTAGCACAACCAAGTGACACAACGACGTAGCACAACCAAGTGACACAACGACGTAGCACAACCAAGTGACACAACGACGTAGAACAACCAAGTGACACAACCACGTAGCACAACCGTGACACAACGACGTAGCACAACCTTGGGACACAACGACGTAGAACAACCAAGGGACACAACGATGTAACACAACCAGGCGACACTACGCCGTAACACAACCAGGCGACACAACTACGTAAAACAACCAGGCGACACTACGACGTAACACAACAAGGCGACACAACGACGGAACAAAACCAGGAGACACAACGACGTAAAACAACCGGGGACTCAGCGACGTAACACAAACAGGCGACACAGCGACGGAACACAACCAGGCGACACAACGACGGAACACAACACGTCATGACGCGAATTCAAAACTGAAAGTAGATTGACCTAACAGGAAAATGAATATCAACTGCCACTAGCGGTATCCTACCACGATGGAAAAACAATGTCGACTATGCTTGCATTATCGTACCAAACAGCGCAACGCAACAAAATGACACACTTGTGCGACTCAACCGCGCAATCCAACCAGGACAACAGTCACGTGACGCAACCAAGTCACAAAACCAAGTGACACAACCCCGCGAGAAATAATCTGAACAACCACCAAAACAAACAACACAACACAACCACACAACAAATACCCTGTATACAACCCAACTGCGCAACAAAACCTCCAGACAAAATGACAGAATCCAATAAGCAACGTTACAGTACATAACGTATTTAAAATGTATACGGCATTTCATATAAAGACTTCTGATTCGACATCCACGTGCAGCCATTGGTTCACATTGTAAGGATTAAAGGCGTTGTAATAACGAAAAACATCCCAAGAAAATATATACCCGGTATTCAATATACTGTTATATATAATAATATCTTCCTAACATTATTTATATTGAAATGCACAACGATTGTGTAACAGTGATCATAGTGGTTATAGTATACGCCGACATACAGTCGGCAAACAAGATGGCTTCAAAGATATCACGATATGAAAACCCTCGTAGTTCGTTTTGTCAATTCAACTTTGACGTTACGAGTTACTCTTATCGTGTTACGAGAGGATCGTGTCGGGTGCGATCCCTGCACAGGCAGCGTCCTGAAGATCTTGGCTCCAGACTTTACATGCGATTCAGCTATGTAGAACGGAAGTGTATCTATATCAAAAATGGCAACGGTGTACAGAATACGATATATTCACTGAAATAGATAAAGATTCACATAAAAATAAAACATTGATATATTTGATAGTTCTCCATTTAACGTGAAAACATTTTAGCGGTAAAATCAATGCGCGTATTTCGCTAAAATATGCATTTCACCAGGAATTCCATTTTGAGAGCGACAGCGATGGTTAACAGTCAACAACTGAAAGAAATTACACTGATACAATAAGAAAATGAGTAAATTGCTCAGTAAAATTATTGGATTGTTAATGTATTTAAAGTAGTTTATTACGTTTGCGAGACATCTTGAAGAATGAGTAGTATTGTTGTTCTTGTTGTTGTTCATGATTCTGATGATGGTTTATGACGACGACATCGAAAGTGATGAGGAACTTTTATTATTTTTATTATTATTTATTATTATATTTATTATTAATAATAATGATGATAAAATAATAATAATAATAATTATTATTATTATTATTAGTAGTAGTAGTAGTATTATTGATTTTTTGTTGTTGTTGTTGTCGTAATAGAAACATTTTAATTAAGCATTCATTTCGTGCAGTAGACACTTTCCTATAACTCCACGCTATCCTCGTGCACAGTATACATGTACAGTCAGTGAAAGTGGCCTGCTCGATCGAACAGCAACGCACGTGTATTATAAACAGCTACTTTCAATTTCGTTTGTGTGAACATTCAAGGTTAGATGCCAGTAAATCAACTTCCCATAGGGTCACATTATAAAACGGCGAACTTTCAGATTACAGTTTGTGCAATCTTGCTGTCGGTTTAAAGATGAATGTTTCGTCTTCAAAAATTGCAATAAAAATACCTGGAATGTTCCTTCTACGAAAATTCGTCTCACCTGAATGCAGACCACCGGTAGAAACTAGGGTTTCGGCAGTCATATAGGTCACAATATACTAAAAGATTTCCTTAACAAATTCAATGTAAAAGCCAATAAATTCAACAAAAAATAAACTCAACATTTTGCGCGTAGAGACCCTCATAACCATACCTTTTCTTAAAGAGCATTCCGAGCCGAATTGATTTAGACAATAAAAAAGATAGGTCATGTGATATGTAAGAAAGAACTCGACGCGAATCAAAGTTCACTGTTTTACTGCCATCTTTTTACCGGCTACTCTCCAGTTGAAAGGTATACTGCCAACTGTCAAAGTCTCGTCATGTAGTCTCCAACCTTCAAGCGAAACAGTGAATTTTTAGTACACAACAATGTTTTTCCTACCACACGTACCAAAGAATTATTCAAAAAATAAAGTCATGGCAAGTGACTATACAGAAAATTGTGTCTTCAAATAAATGGTGTTGATTTATTTAGAGAGTATAGCATTGCACACCTGAAATATTTAGTATACTGTAACCTATAAGAGAAATTTGTTCTCATTAAAATTAGTTTTTCTCTGCATATAATTATCTTCCCATGCATATTGCACCAATATATTAAGTTTGGCTTGTATATCTGTCCATTTGGCCATTTTATTTCATATTTTCAAACACAGGTGATTTTGGTCGGAAGCCGGTGATTTCAAGCGTCTTGAAGCTTAAATGTCCCTCTAACAATTAAAGCTGATATTTGCAATATTTGTGACAAAATACCCAAACAAACCAAACAAACATGTATGGGGGGCTTATGTGGGGTGAGGAGAGAATGACTTTGTTAGATATTTTTACTCTAAGCCATTTTGATAATGTATTTTTTGTGTATTTTTAAAAAAAAATCACCCCAAAAATGTAAATTTAATAGAAAAAAAATTCCAATTTCATCCAAGACAATTAACAAATTAGTCAAAATGGGAGATCAAAGATACTTTGAAGTGTAGAAATCAATCAGCTTCCAGTAATTGCTTGTTTCAAACCAATAAAGTGTAAAATCTTTAAAGCACCTTGTTTGTCGCAGCCTCTTTAATTACAGGCCACCAATGATATATTCTAGTATATAATGTCATGAGTGCCTTTAAACTGCAGCAGGTGGTCAATTTGCATTGCCTGCTCACATTTAGAGGTTTAAGGGAATACAAAATTGCATATTTTGGGCACAAAATAAGTACTTTGACTTTTTTTAAGGTGGCAATCTGGTCAAAATGGGGTTCATAACCAAGCAAAAGAAAAAGTTGCTCAATGTTGGTTTTAAATGAGGTGGGACTAGTCCGGTGAAGGGGAAAAAACATAATTATGAAAGAAGGTCAAATTCCAACACAACCTATGTAAGGTTAGAAAGGTCATCCTTTGAAGCACGGGTAGCTTACAATGACAAGGTTCTTACTTTTCGGGATGTAGACGGCTCTCAAACCCCAGCTAAGCCCTTGCGTCCGAGAGCGAACAAGATTCGCTATGTAGACCTGTTACGGGTTCCTGCTCCATCAAAAGTCCATCCCGACTTACTTACGAACAAGGTCTATGTCCCCGTCCTACTCCAGTCTATGATGTCCTCTGAAAATAGAAAGCATAGGTTAAGAAGTGATAAATGTAGGGGCGACTTGGTAATTGACGGCAGTGCTTCCATAAAGTGGGGCTTAGGCTGGGAGGAAAGGTTAAAATGTACAAGATGCAGATATGTAGGCAAGCATTATAAGCTTTACAATGAGGTTCCATCAAGTACCAGGGGCAGAAAGGCAGCTCAGATCAATGTAGGCTTCCAAATAGGTGTTGCAAGTACTTCTATTGGGAACACAGGTTCCCGCAGAATTCTCAACACAACCAATATCATTGCTCCCTCTCCACTTGCTATGCAAAAACAAGCAAATAAGGTCAATACTGCCCTTAAATCCCTAAATGAGAGAAGCATGTACCAGATTAGAGAAAACTTAGTTTGCTGAAAATGCCAAAATTGGTCAAAAAGATCCGTCTAAGGTAAATGTTGAAGGGGACACTTGCTACAACAATCCAATTTTTAACTCTGACGCGACACCCTTTCAAGCCGGAACTATTGCCATAAGCACTATGTGTGAAAACAATACCAGAAACAAGCAAATTGTAGGGGTACAAGTAGCAAATAAACTATGCAGGACTGCATCAATGCTTAGGAATAAGGGTAAACCTGTTCAGTGCCCCAATCATAGGGGGCATTGTTCTGCAAATGTTTCAGAGAGGGAACCAATAGGTGATGAAGGCAAATGGAATAGGTTGTTAGGTGACCAGATCTCTAAGGACATCAAAATAGCAAATTTCACTTGTGATGGGGACAGTAGGGCATTCCAAGGTGTTCGTAACTCTCACGGTCACAATGTGGGTCATCTTAAGGATCTGAGGCACCTAGGCAACTCGCTGAAGCGCGAGCTCAACAAAGCGCCTTTCTCAAAGGGCATGCTCAAGGGTCATTCCAAGTCTAATATCAGGAGTCGGTTCGCTCTCTCGGTCAAAGCTAGGTGTATGGCTGAGCTTAAAGCTGCCCACAATAAACACCAGGGTGACATCAAGGTTCTAAAGAAGGTCATGGTTGATGTAATCGCAACCATTGTTCTATGCTTCAGTGGTTACTGCGGTACTCATTGTGCAAAGTACAGTTATGTCTGTGCTGGTACAAATAGGCAAGCTAAGAATTTCATGCCAGACAATGTCAAGGTTAAAATGGTTGACAGTGACCAACAAGTCCTTAAAAAATGCATTGAAATGGTTTTAGGTCCAGCTGCTCTTGACGCTACCAAACTTTTAACCACAACCCAAAAAAGTGAAGCAGTAAACAGGTCGTACCAAGCTGTCAATCCTAAAACTGTGACTTTCTCACGCAACTGTGTAGGTCGAATTCACGGGCAGGTTCACAAATTAAACAATGGCTATGCTGACTTTGTAATTGCAAAAACCACTGAACTAAATGCTAACCTTACCCAGGGGTCAAAGATTATTAAGCAGATAGCATATGAGGACCGCAACGACCTTAACCGAAAGCAAACATCCGCTACCAACAAAGCACGAGCTTTACGTGCCAGGACGCGGAATTATCGATACAAACTGCATGAGGAATTACACTACGGCAAGGGCATGAGTGACCCCAAACCTGATTATGACAGTCTTCCACACCTTAAGCATCATAAATATGCTCAGTTGATTGTGTACCTGATAATAAATTGTTATTATTACCTGTTTTGGCATAAGAGACCTCTAACAAGTGGCCCTCGCGTCAGCATCAGGCGTTCCTCTACCTGAAAAAGGCAAAAATACCCAATAGAAATAGATATAAAATGAAAAAAAACATGCATTTATGTATTTTAAGTGTATTTCTATGAATAAAAGGAAGTGATAAAGCTTGTTGTATTCATGTTTTTACCAAATATGCAGGCTGGCTCAGTTCCATGCCCGCTGCACTGTCCGAACTGTAAACATGTCCGCCGTTCCATGTTGGTGGAATGGGGCTCTATGTTTAAATGTTGAGGCTTAACACACAAGCTATTGTTGCATAAGTGGCTCACAGAGTCCCTGGCGTTCAATTCTGACTTCATGTAGCACATTAACGCTACATGGTGAACCAAGTATGTCTCTGATTTTATGTCCGAAGGCAATTTAGCCCTCATTCGGCCATAATAGGGTAAGGAACTATTTGAAATACAAACATTCCAGATCAAACAATCTGAATTGATGCATTTAATGCACTTATTTTCTACTCTTTTGCTCAGAAATGACCAAAAATCTGCTTTCTCATCCATATTTTGCACTTGCAGACGATATTTTATTTTAACCCAAAGTCAGTTTAGGTCACAATATACTAAAAGATTTCCTTAACAAATTCAATGTAAAAGCAATAAATTCAACAAAAAATAAACTCAACATTTTGCGCGTAGAGACCCTCATAACCATACCTTTTCTTAAAGAGCATTCCGAGCCGAATTGATTTAGACAATAAAAAAGATAGGTCATGTGATATGTAAGAAAGAACTCGACGCGAATCAAAGTTCACTGTTTTACTGCCATCTTTTTACCGGCTACTCTCCAGTTGAAGGTATACTGCCAACTGTCAAAGTCTCGTCATGTAGTCTCCAACCTTCAAGCGAAACAGTGAATTTTTAGTACACAACAATGTTTTTCCTACCACACGTACAAAGAATTATTCAAAAATAAAGTCATGGCAAGTGACTATACAGAAAATTGTGTCTTCAAATAAATGGTGTTGATTTATTTAGAGAGTATAGCATTGCACACCTGAAATATTTAGTATACTGTAACCTATAGACCGTTTTCACGACGAGGTATAAGGTTACAGTATACTAAATATTTCAGGTGTGCAATGCTATACTCTCTAAATAAATCAACACCATTTATTTGAAGACACAATTTTCTGTATAGTCACTTGCCATGACTTTATTTTTGAATAATTCTTTGTACGTGTGGTAGGAAAAACATTGTTGTGTACTAAAAATTCACTGTTTCGCTTGAAGGTTGGAGACTACATGACGAGACTTTGACAGTTGGCAGTATACCTTCAACTGGAGAGTAGCCGGTAAAAAGATGGCAGTAAAACAGTGAACTTTGATTCGCGTCGAGTTCTTTCTTACATATCACATGACCTATCTTTTTTATTGTCTAAATCAATTCGGCTCGGAATGCTCTTTAAGAAAAGGTATGGTTATGAGGGTCTCTACGCGCAAAATGTTGAGTTTATTTTTTGTTGAATTTATTGCTTTTACATTGAATTTGTTAAGGAAATCTTTTAGTATATTGTGACCTAAACTGACTTTGGGTTAAAATAAAATATCGTCTGCAAGTGCAAAATATGGATGAGAAAGCAGATTTTTGGTCATTTCTGAGCAAAAGAGTAGAAAATAAGTGCATTAAATGCATCAATTCAGATTGTTTGATCTGGAATGTTTGTATTTCAAATAGTTCCTTACCCTATTATGGCCGAATGAGGGCTAAATTGCCTTCGGACATAAAATCAGAGACATACTTGGTTCACCGTGTAGCGTTAATGTGCTACATGAAGTCAGAATTGAACGCCAGGGACTCTGTGAGCCACTTATGCAACAATAGCTTGTGTGTTAAGCCTCAACATTTAAACATAGAGCCCCATTCCACCAACATGGAACGGCGGACATGTTTACAGTTCGGACAGTGCAGCGGGCATGGAACTGAGCCAGCCTGCATATTTGGTAAAAACATGAATACAACAAGCTTTATCACTTCCTTTTATTCATAGAAATACACTTAAAATACATAAATGCATGTTTTTTTTCATTTTATATCTATTTCTATTGGGTATTTTTGCCTTTTTCAGGTAGAGGAACGCCTGATGCTGACGCGAGGGCCACTTGTTAGAGGTCTCTTATGCCAAAACAGGTAATAATAACAATTTATTATCAGGTACACAATCAACTAAGCATATTTATGATGCTTAAGGTGTGGAAGACTGTCATAATCAGGTTTGGGGTCACTCATGCCCTTGCCGTAGTGTAATTCCTCATGCAGTTTGTATCGATAATTCCGCGTCCTGGCACGTAAAGCTCGTGCTTTGTTGGTAGCGGATGTTTGCTTTCGGTTAAGGTCGTTGCGGTCCTCATATGCTATCTGCTTAATAATCTTTGACCCCTGGGTAAGGTTAGCATTTAGTTCAGTGGTTTTTGCAATTACAAAGTCAGCATAGCCATTGTTTAATTTGTGAACCTGCCCGTGAATTCGACCTACACAGTTGCGTGAGAAAGTCACAGTTTTAGGATTGACAGCTTGGTACGACCTGTTTACTGCTTCACTTTTTTGGGTTGTGGTTAAAAGTTTGGTAGCGTCAAGAGCAGCTGGACCTAAAACCATTTCAATGCATTTTTTAAGGACTTGTTGGTCACTGTCAACCATTTTAACCTTGACATTGTCTGGCATGAAATTCTTAGCTTGCCTATTTGTACCAGCACAGACATAACTGTACTTTGCACAATGAGTACCGCAGTAACCACTGAAGCATAGAACAATGGTTGCGATTACATCAACCATGACCTTCTTTAGAACCTTGATGTCACCCTGGTGTTTATTGTGGGCAGCTTTAAGCTCAGCCATACACCTAGCTTTGACCGAGAGAGCGAACCGACTCCTGATATTAGACTTGGAATGACCCTTGAGCATGCCCTTTGAGAAAGGCGCTTTGTTGAGCTCGCGCTTCAGCGAGTTGCCTAGGTGCCTCAGATCCTTAAGATGACCCACATTGTGACCGTGAGAGTTACGAACACCTTGGAATGCCCTACTGTCCCCATCACAAGTGAAATTTGCTATTTTGATGTCCTTAGAGATCTGGTCACCTAACAACCTATTCCATTTGCCTTCATCACCTATTGGTTCCCTCTCTGAAACATTTGCAGAACAATGCCCCCTATGATTGGGGCACTGAACAGGTTTACCCTTATTCCTAAGCATTGATGCAGTCCTGCATAGTTTATTTGCTACTTGTACCCCTACAATTTGCTTGTTTCTGGTATTGTTTTCACACATAGTGCTTATGGCAATAGTTCCGGCTTGAAAGGGTGTCGCGTCAGAGTTAAAAATTGGATTGTTGTAGCAAGTGTCCCCTTCAACATTTACCTTAGAGGGATCTTTTTGACCAATTTTGGCATTTTCAGCAAACTAAGTTTTCTCTAATCTGGTACATGCTTCTCTCATTTAGGGATTTAAGGGCAGTATTGACCTTATTTGCTTGTTTTTGCATAGCAAGTGGAGAGGGAGCAATGATATTGGTTGTGTTGAGAATTCTGCGGGAACCTGTGTTCCCAATAGAAGTACTTGCAACACCTATTTGGAAGCCTACATTGATCTGAGCTGCCTTTCTGCCCCTGGTACTTGATGGAACCTCATTGTAAAGCTTATAATGCTTGCCTACATATCTGCATCTCGTACATTTTAACCTTTCCTCCCAGCCTAAGCCCCACTTTATGGAAGCACTGCCGTCAATTACCAAGTCGCCCCTACATTTATCACTTCTTAACCTATGCTTTCTATTTTCAGAGGACATCATAGACTGGAGTAGGACGGGGACATAGACCTTGTTCGTAAGTAAGTCGGGATGGACTTTTGATGGAGCAGGAACCCGTAACAGGTCTACATAGCGAATCTTGTTCGCTCTCGGACGCAAGGGCTTAGCTGGGGTTTGAGAGCCGTCTACATCCCGAAAAGTAAGAACCTTGTCATTGTAAGCTACCCGTGCTTCAAAGGATGACCTTTCTAACCTTACATAGGTTGTGTTGGAATTTGACCTTCTTTCATAATTATGTTTTTTCCCCTTCACCGGACTAGTCCCACCTCATTTAAAACCAACATTGAGCAACTTTTTCTTTTGCTTGGTTATGAACCCCATTTTGACCAGATTGCCACCTTAAAAAAAGTCAAAGTACTTATTTTGTGCCCAAAATATGCAATTTTGTATTCCCTTAAACCTCTAAATGTGAGCAGGCAATGCAAATTGACCACCTGCTGCAGTTTAAAGGCACTCATGACATTATATACTAGAATATATCATTGGTGGCCTGTAATTAAAGAGGCTGCGACAAACAAGGTGCTTTAAAGATTTTACACTTTATTGGTTTGAAACAAGCAATTACTGGAAGCTGATTGATTTCTACACTTCAAAGTATCTTTGATCTCCCATTTTGACTAATTTGTTAATTGTCTTGGATGAAATTGGAATTTTTTTTCTATTAAATTTACATTTTTGGGGTGATTTTTTTTTAAAAATACACAAAAAATACATTATCAAAATGGCTTAGAGTAAAAATATCTAACAAAGTCATTCTCTCCTCACCCCACATAAGCCCCCCATACATGTTTGTTTGGTTTGTTTGGGTATTTTGTCACAAATATTGCAAATATCAGCTTTAATTGTTAGAGGGACATTTAAGCTTCAAGACGCTTGAAATCACCGGCTTCCGACCAAAATCACCTGTGTTTGAAAATATGAAATAAAATGGCCAAATGGACAGATATACAAGCCAAACTTAATATATTGGTGCAATATGCATGGGAAGATAATTATATGCAAGAAAAACTAATTTTAATGAGAACAAATTTCTCTTATAGGTTACAGTATACTAAATATTTCAGGTGTGCAATGCTATACTCTCTAAATAAATCAACACCATTTATTTGAAGACACAATTTTCTGTATAGTCACTTGCCATGACTTTATTTTT
Organism: Congeria kusceri; assembly: GCA_027627225.1. NCBI lineage: Eukaryota > Metazoa > Mollusca > Bivalvia > Myida > Dreissenidae > Congeria > Congeria kusceri. The sequence continues at coordinate 105,648 of JAPFQT010000253.1, read as the reverse complement.
GAATAATTCTTTGTACGTGTGGTAGGAAAAACATTGTTGTGTACTAAAAATTCACTGTTTCGCTTGAAGGTTGGAGACTACATGACGAGACTTTGACAGTTGGCAGTATACCTTCAACTGGAGAGTAGCCGGTAAAAAGATGGCAGTAAAACAGTGAACTTTGATTTGCGTCGAGTTCTTTCTTACATATCACATGACCTATCTTTTTTATTGTCTAAATCAATTCGGCTCGGAATGCTCTTTAAGAAAAGGTATGGTTATGAGGGTCTCTACGCGCAAAATGTTGAGTTTATTTTTTGTTGAATTTATTGCTTTTACATTGAATTTGTTAAGGAAATCTTTTAGTATATTGTGACCATAATGTTACCGTAACACCGGTTGGCGGCCATATTGGAGGTATTCCCCAGACTATCTAATTTATAAATATAGTTATATGACTCAATAAAGAAAAATGCTCATGATTTCTGAAGCGTAAAATGAGTAAAAATCACCGATAGATATCCTACAATTGTGTTCATATTCTGACCGTGTATACTCACGGCGATCAGAAACACGATACAAGTTTTGATGCTGTGAATAAGATTGAATGTGGATGGACATATGGCGTTAAGATGTGATTGACAAGAAACATTTGATTAGCTTCATTTATTAGGGAAGCAGTAAGTGTGTGCCAATAAATCATCTGTTTTGTAATTTATTGGTAGTTGGTACTTAAATTTCAAAGCAGTGTTTTTTGACAATGATATGTTAGTTTTTGTAGCATTTGTAAATTGTATGTGAATTGCATGCACCTGTTGGCAGTCAGTGAGTCACTCCTTTCATGCTTGATGGAATACATTAAGGGACATGGTCAATGAGGTCCATAAATTAAAATACAAAATGTTAAAACTACGTATTTAAAATATACATGTAATTATGTTGTTATTTTATTTAAGGTGATCCACTTCCAGCCTGACAAAGCCCTAAACTCTGTGTTCTTCGCAGAGAAGACGGTCACACTCTAAGCCAGCCACTGCGACTGCAAGGTTGTGGCGAAACGTTAACACATGTAGCAGCTTTAATGTTTTCGGTATTGGCCACCATTAAACTTTAATGATTACGTCTTGCTGTACTTACAGTTATTAATGCATTTTGGAATATTTCATTTTGTTTAACTTTCAGATCTCCAATGTCGTTATGTACAGTATCTTTAAGATTTCTCTAAATATTGGTATTCATTATTTTAATGTGTATTATATTATTAATATTTGTATAAAAACTAATACCTAAACAATGAAATACAATATTGGTATTATTTATTTTAATGTGTATTATTTTTTAAATAAAATTTCAGATTCAGTAACCCCAAAACCTCAAGAAACAGTACAAAGAAACATGCCATGTTTTTAATGCATTTTTTTTTGTTATTAACTTGTATTTTTTTTATATATTATTTTATTTTTTAATATGTAGGGTTTCTAAATAAAATAGTTGATCACGTTAGACTGCATGTAATTGTGTTTATATTTTCTTTTCTTGAATAGCAATAAAAAGTGGACACGTGTGTTATGTGTAATTAATTTTATTTACCCTATTCCTCATTAAGCAGTGAGAAAATAGTTAATTTGTCTTTGTTTAGTAATAATATCATTACAATAACCAAATTATACGATTATGCTCAAATCAATACCTTATTTATATACATCAAAAACATCAAATCAGACAATTTATTTATTGTCACACAATCGTTATCAATAACATCAAACAAACACCTGAAATTTATTATTCAATATTGAACAAAGTGGTGGTAAGTTCTGTTCATCAGGAAAAGGGTTAAATCTGCATCATTTGCCGCCTGTTTTCTGCAAACTTCACCGATGTATTGGCTGCATCCAATTTCTCTGCATGCCCTTGGTACAATAAAATCTGCTTGCTAGATTCTCGGTTTGTCTATTCTCCTATTTATCAAAAGCGCGCGTCTGAATGGTCCCTGGCGAGTAATTTCGACTTCTTTTCTGAACAAAATAAAATGACACAATAGATAAATTATCAAGCAAACTGCATAAATTAAAGATTTAATGATCACCATTTAAACTGTTATTTGTTATGCTAGTGGAAAACATTCAAATATGCTGTGATTGTGAAGAATTTAGTTAAATATTTATTAAGGCTAATTTTTTGAATAGGGACACATTGTCCTGAAATTATCACCCACAATCACAGATTGACAATGTCATTTCGATTCATAACTACATAAAATTATCATAACTGTCAACATACTTTAGCTAAAGTGGTCAGAACATATTCCAATATTCTTTAAACGTTTGCCACTCAGGAGATGGAGACTGACATGCAAGCCCTTTTCTTCCAACAATTCACGAGTTTTTTCCACACTAGTAGTTACGATATCTGGTATTCTATATCATTGGCTCGCATTTTTCTCTATTTGAACGATTGTGCCCGCCAATTATAGGACGATAATTAGCTATTTTGTTGAATTTATCTGAAATCGGTAACTTGTTATTGTACACAGAGGAAGGAATAACGCCAATATGGCCGCCGCGCATGCTCGCTAAACGTGAAAACGGTCTATTTCGATAAAAGCTCCATGCGACAGTAAACACACCCCAGAAGCTCATCTTTCAAGTTAGCGTCCAAAGCAATGCACAAAAAATGTTCTAAACACACAGAGGATATTAGAAATAACCTCAAAAGGCATGTCTGACATTGCTAAATGCTTTTCATAGCAGAAGAAAAAAGGAACTCTAGAATAAAGGCAATATTTCGAATGTAACACGGAGGGAAACACATTGATTTACTGGTATCTAACCTCAATGCGATGTTAAATCAACCATTGCGAGCTACGCTGGAAAGTAGCGCATATCCATAATGCTTAGAGCGTGAGAACACAGGTCTATTAGACCGGTCTAGACACAACGCTATTTTTGGCTTCCGGCTTGTTTTCAAAAGATACTTGGGCCATTCATTAAGATTCCTAAGTCAGTCTTAACTTAAAATGAAAATAAGTCAGAATTTTAGTTTGACAATTATTAGTTATTAATTGTTTCAATTATTTAATCGCAATAACGTTACTAACAGAAATATACAATTTTCCATCTATAAACAGTTTAATGAAATATTGCAACAAAATTGACTTTGAGGTTTCTTCAACAAACCATGCATGTAAGAACTATAAATTGAACATTTCAAAGAAATCCTTTGGCTTAAATCTCAGAACATTTAAACATGCAAGCCGCCAAGGGCGTATCTGAGGTTGAATCTGCAATACGCACACATGTGCTGGGGGGGGGGGGGGGGGCGGGGGGAGGGGCGGGCAATAGAGCGGGCATTGTTCTGCTAGGAAAATAAATAATATTTCTGGAATGGCCAAAATGTAATTTAAATGGCTCCTATAGAAAAATAACACCAGTTTTTATTTGTAATAAAATTTTCAAACATATATGTTTTAGGTGTTTAGGTCGCAGTGGTGTTATGGATATGGTGTCCGCCTTGCGATCGGGAGGTCGTGAGTTCGATCCCTACTCGGAGAGCGCGCGAAGGATCTTTCTCTTAGAACACCATGTACCGATTGTTCCCAGTAAATGGACTCGAAAATGACTCAATAATGCACCTATAAATATTTCCCCCGGGGGCGGGGGGCAGCGGGCTGACCCAGGGGAATTTGACTAATTTTATTCTTTGCCCACCCTAGAGCCACCAAACATCTTTTGCTAAATCCCCACAGTGGGAGCTGCTTGTGGGGCCCTGTGTAACCGGGATCTAAAATCCGACGAAGTCTATATCCCGGGACCCAGAATTATTCGGCGTATCGAATTCCCGCCTGTCGGGAATCGCGTTCAGTCTAAAGTCCCGTATATTCCCGCCGCTCCCCGCCCCCTAGGGGAAATTATTGATAAGTGCATAAGCCTATGGCTTTCGACACAATTGAACTAAAACAAGAGCTGTCAGAGGACAGCGCGCTCGACTATTCTAAGTATTTTAGTTGATACATATTTTGGAAAGTGGAAGGTGCATAAATTTGTTGAAATACAAAACTGAGTTGAGTTATGGCAATTATCATCAAATAATTCCAAGTTTCAACCCTATGTAGTTAATAACTTGTGTAGTTTTGAAGTTATAAGAGTATTGAATATAAACTTTAACCAGAAAAATTATGTGAAAAGGGGCATAACTCTGACAAAATACAAAACAGAGTTACATGAAATAATGCCCTGACACCGGGTTGATGACAAAGGTATATTCCAAGTTACAAAACTTTTGAATATAAACTTTAACCAGAAAATCTATGTGAAATAGGGGCTTAACTTTGTCAAAATACAAAACATAGTTATAGGGAATGTTGCCCGCGACACTGGATATGATGACAAAGGTATATTCCAAGTTTCAAGAGAATAACTTGCGTAGTTTTGAAGTTACAAGACTTTTGAATAAAAACTTTAACCAGAATCAGACGCGGACGCCGACGCCGGGGGTAGTAGGACAGCTAACAAGTCGAGCTAATAAATAGGTTTAAACTAAATATATGTTTTCGAAGTGAATGCACGTGCGTATGTCTAGGTATGTCAAAATTTCCAGAAAATATGGATTATGTTCAGGTTGTTACTAATATGTGCAAAATCACTGTAGCATGTTCTACACTTTTATATGAACAATTCTAACATGATCCTCGCTAATTTTTCTATAAACAAAGAACAACATTCCCGTTGTTAAACTGCCCAATAAACAACGCAAAAAGTAGTCCCGATTCTGAGCGGAGCATAGTAAAATGTAGTTCTCATTACAATTGCAAAAATATTTGTCAAATCGTGTTAGAATTGAAATAATTTTTGCATTATCGTTGTTTATCGGCCAATAAACAACTCTTCGTCGTTCTAAAGCGTGACTATTGAACCACTCAGGCTAACGCCCTCGTGATTAATTCCTACGCATCGAGCTCCAAATCGCTTTTTATTGGCCGATAAACAACGATAAATTGAAAAATATTTCTTAAATAAAGGGTTAGAGCTAAAGAAAGCAACAAGTCAGTCGGTAAGAAATAAGAAAAGGAGAACAACAACAACAACAACAACAACAACAAAAAGCATCTTGTTACAACATCCGTTTCTATGTACTCTAAAATTTTCGCATTATCGTTGTTTATCAACTAATAAACAACTGTGCGTGGCTATTAAATTTAATCCCTACGCATCAGAACTCCAAATCGTCACTGCATTTCATGTGAAAGAAAATCGATGGGTCAGCGCTAAACTATGCTAAGTATATGCTGAATACATGTTATATAGCATAGCTTTGCGCTGAACCATCCAAATGTAAAACACAATTTTACTTTAGCATAGTGCAAATTGGTTAGTATTGTCGTATACGAACTTAAATTAGTACGTTTTGAAATACAACGAGCGTGACTCCCGTTGATTATAACGCATGGCCTCCAGAACAAGAATACAATGCTAGCTTACTAACAAAACAAATAGCAAAAAAGGACTATAAAACCGTCTATACAGATTGTTTTTAATCAGGATTGACTATTCTTAATTTTAATAATTGATTTGAACATACTTATAAGGCTAAAAATAGCTCGTATTACCGAATTTCTAATAATTTCTAAGGTTATTTTAAATTTTAAAGATGTGGTTTGACAAGAGCAGTTTAGCGAAAGTAACACAACACACGTGTAATTGCTTACAATATATTGATTTAAAAATAAAAATCGATTTAGAGTTGTTTATCACACCGATATGTCGTTTCTTATGCGGTATATTAAACCATTCTGGCTAACGCCCTCGTTATTTTAATTCAGACGCATGAGAACTCCAAAATCATTGTTTATCAGTCGATAACCAACAATCATGCGGAAATTATTTCGATTCTAACATGACCTGACAACACTTTATGCAATAACAATGCGAACTATGTTTTACAGTTTCGGAACTATTTTTTCGGGTTGTTTATTGGTAGTTTAACAACGATGAATTTTGTTATTTGTCTATATAAAACTCTGCGCGTGTCTTGTTAGAATGAAGAACATATAATTGGAAACAGAGCGGAATACTTGTGAGGTTTTAAATATCAAATATGGATGATTTTCTGGGGCGTACGCCGCTCCCACCCAGTTTAAATCTGGATACAAGTTTCTCTTTGTTGCGCGGACCGAGATGCAGCTATGTAAGTGGGAATCTGGTTGTCTAAATCAGTATATGAATATTGAGAACGTTGCAATGTATTTGGTCAACATAGTACCAAATATTATGTACATAGTGCTGAAGTCAAACACATTTACATTCATATTTATGCAATTATACGTACACATTTGTTTCGTTCACAGTACAATATTACACACGGTTTAAATTAGTAAAATTTGATTTTGAACTGAGTAGATCTGTTTGGTCATATATTTAGCCACTTTACCGCTGCGTATGTAGAGAAATTTTCGCAGTGATCCGTCTTTCGATACATGACTGGGTCTGTGACGCCACATCTATTTATAGAACGAATGAAGTTGCTAATGGCAGACAAAACTCACGATATCCTCGTGCACAGTGTACATTCAGCGTCAGTTTCTGGCACGGATCGACAGCAACAATACATCAGGAAAACGTGAAACGCGTGGTTTATTAATAATGTAATCACTGAGAAGCAGGGGCGGCATTCAGAAATCTCCTGAGGAAGATCTTAACTTAAGATATACTCGCGTTAAAATTTTATACAGAGTTTTTATTGGAAAATCAACATCTTTTCGAAATACAATAAAAAAGAGCAGCATGTGTCATCGTTTTACGATAATAAACCATATTAATCTAAATCGAACACAGTAAATGAAATGGTCACATACTTCAGGAAGTTTACGATTTTAAGACATTTACCGTTAGTTACATATTTGCGAAGCAGCTTGATGAGTACATGCCAAGATACATCATAACTGCTAATATATTGCTGTGCCATATGATATTTGTTGTTATTTACGTTCAGACACTGTAGATCATAGATTCACATTAACGTAAATTTTAAACTTACTCGTTCAATTAATACGATATAATATTTACATGTTAATTTATCAGTTAATAACATATTTGTGCCTTCATACAATTCCACTTGTTTAAGATGGCGCAGTCAAACAAATGAACATATAAACGTTTCGCCTACATTTAGTTATTCGTGTAAGAATAATAAAGTCAGTTCGATATTGAGTGTCTATGCCTAATCACTAAACTTAATGTAGATATAGTGAAATACACTGCTTCAAGAATTTGGTACATGTACAGAATGTTTAACTGCTACAAACACTCGTACAACTTCTTCAAAATAACCCACTTGCTTTAAATCCTGCATAAGTAAACATGCGTGGAAAACGGCAGTGTTACGATTTTACAGCATGCGTACGTTTTTAAGTGGTAACCTGAGTACGTAACTGCCTATAGTCTCCAAGTGAAGTCCGGCAAAAAGCAGAAAAAACTATTAATATGAAAGTCTATTTAAGTTACACCAAACCACCTCACACAGCTCACCAGTGCAATAACTCCATACAACTCCATAGAACTAGTAAAGGACTGACTACGAACTTTTGCGGCGAATAAATAACAGTATACATGGTTAATATTTGTAAATAATTATACTACAGAAATAAAATTCAACTATAACTTAATGTACAAATATATACTGCGCTTTTTCTGCGCAGGAAACATGAAAACAAGTATTTATAAAGTAAGGGACAAAAATTCCGATTTAGCTCTAATTCTGCTTTGTGTATTATTATATATAGTTATATCCCGTGGTAAAAACAAATATTGACGTTTTCTTATCCGTTAAAACTATGCTTTCCAAGTTTACTTCATTGGAAATTAGTTGAAAATCATGGCATAAAATAGTACAGATTCACACGCGAACACGCACACAATCAAATGCGAACACGCACACGTTCACGGGGAACACCTACAAGCGAACACGCACAGGTTTATAGGCAAACACGCACGCGTGTACAGGCACACACGCACACGTTTATATGCGAACACGTACACGTTTATAGGCACACACGCACACGTTTATAGGCGAACACGCATACGTTCATGGGCGAACACGCATACGTTCAAGGGCGAACACGCATACGTTCAAGGGCGAACACGCATACGTTCAAGGGCGAACATGCATACGTTCAAGGGCGAACACGTATACGTTCAAGGGCGAATACGCATACGTTCAAGGGAGAACACGCACACGTTTATATGCGAACACGCACACGTTTATAGGCACACACGCACACGTTAATAGGCGAACACGCATACGTTCAAGGGCGAACATCCACACGTTTATAGGCACACGCACATATTCTAGGGCGAACACGCACACGTTTATAGGCGAACACGGACGCGTTCATAGGCAAACACGCACACGTTTATAGGCGAACACGCACACGTTCGTGGGCGAACACGCACAAGTTTATAGGCGAACACGCACACGTTCGTGGATGAACACGCACACGTTTATAGGCGAACACGCACACGTTTATAGGCGAGCACGCACACGTTTATAGGAGAGCAGGCACACATTTATAGGCGAGCACGCACACGTTTATAGGCGAACACACACACGTTCTTAGGCGAACACACACACGCAAACACGCACAACTTTCAAGCTTTCCAATCAGTCAATGTCCAATGAAATTTTATTCCTTTTTACACATACAATTCAGCACTTCTTGAACATTCAAAAGTAAGTCATACGATGCGTGCTCTCGATTTTCCGTACTACAGTTTAAAAAAAAAATAATAAAGAAATAAAAATTTAAAATAACTAGCAGTAATTTGTTGTCAAAATATTCGGAATAAGAATCGGTAACAAGCAAAGAACACTTTCGCAACGAGTAAAAAAACAAACATGTAGCGCATTAATTTAGTGGCCTTAGTCCAGGACACCCAGGTGAATATTTTGGTTACATACAAGTAAATAGCGAAATTAGTCAATAGTTTGACGTAACATTTTGAAAAAATGTATATATTTTTTTAAACTGTAATTGTAACAAATCACATGATATACACATTTTACAAATTGTTTTTAATAATTAAAACTTAATTTTAACTTAACCTTCCTTTTAAGCCAACTAACACTTCCATAAAGTTTCATAAAGCTTGCATAAAAACGTGTTTAAGTTATTGTGTGCACAAGCCTTATTTGAACGATTTAAAACAAAAAATGGGCATAACTCAAGTACTGTATGAGCAATTATGATAAAAGCCGAATTTAACCTTGCTTTTATGATTACATACATTATTGAAAAATATTATGATTGAACAAAAACTTTGTCAGAAATTGTCTGCGCAAACATTATTTCAACTATTTCTTTGAAAAAACAGGCATAAATCAAGAACGATAAGAGCAATTATGCCGAAAAACGAACTTAAGCTTCCTTTTATGCCTACTAACACTTCAATTCAAGTACATAATAATAGCACAAAAACTTCTCAAGTTATTGTCTGCGCAAACTAAAAGGGACGCCGCCGCCGCCAACGTCGACGTCGCTGTCTAAAGTAACCCCAAAATGTCGCCTGAAAAGGCGACACAAAAACACGTTAGTTCACAACAGAAATGCAGAAATTACGCACATTTGACACAAGCGCTATTACATTGCAATGTAATCATAAAAACACAATCACCACTTGACTGTTGCTGTCACTCGTTAAACACTTTCTCGGAGTGCCCGTTTGACCCACTTCCGAGGACGATATCAATATTTCGTGATAAATTCCCCGCTACCGGAAGTGTAATAGGCCGTCACAAACAACCTAGGATATCAATACATATAATTTTAACCCATCCCAGAACACATAGGAAACGGTGGGTCACAGCGAAGCGACTGTGGCGGGAAATCCAAACGTTAATACCATCGAGCAACGAGGATGTCTGGGATTAGTTGGGACGGCGTGTTTGATCAATGCGACACCAGAACAACTTGCAATAACCGGAAACCGACCGTCCGTCTGAAAGCACGGAACACAACGGTGTATCCAGAATTCAATGACTTTCGTTCGCAAGCGATCCACAATTGAATACACTGAACATTAAAAACGTAAAAATCCATTTCTGTGACTATTTGCATTACTTTCCAGGGACAACAGTGTCCGGCAAAAGGGACATAATTCCGGTTTGGTTCAGTAGTGTTCTCTATATGGTGAAACTGTATATACCGGTACCTGAGTAGGGCGAAAGTTGCAATAATCTCCAGAGATTTGAATAGATTGGCGCCATGTTGTATCGTTACATTTACATATTTATGGGCATATATAAGCAGTATTCAAACTACTTGCAATTCACCTATTGTTTCGATTTCAATTCAATATACGGTACATATCATAATGTATACAATATGCAAATGTGTATATATGACGTGCCGTATCTGATATCTTGATTCTCAATGGTCAACATTTACTTCTTTTAGATAAAACAATGTGCAAAACTGTATAATTCACCGTACAGACAATTTGAACAGACAAATGATCCAATAATTACTTATACTTCAACATCTATAGATTTACCATTGAACTACAAGTACGATATTGCATAGTACACACGTTAGGTGTTAGGAGAAAATAAATGACAAACGGACAACATTATACTGCATATAGTGAACCAGAAACACACTGTCTAATTCAGAAACTATATGAAGAACGTTGTTCAACTGTCTTTTTTCCGTTTAGTGGAAAAGTCAACAAATTTTGTGTACATACAATAAGAAGTAAACGTTAGTGAATCATTTTCATAACTTATAACGTCGTTCTGATGGGTGGCTATTAAACCACTCGGGCTGACGTCCTCGTGGTTTAATTCCTACGCATCAGAACTTCTAATCGTTGTTAATTGGCCGATAAACAACGATAATGCAAAAATTATATCTTAATTGATCCCTTTTCATATAAAACGTAACTTATCTTTGCTGTCTTCAACTTCCCGACAACAGCGCCGCCGCGTTGCACAGTCCCCATTTTTGTTTGCAGTTTACCGTAGTTCCACCATCCACAAACTGTAATGTTCACATATAATGATGGAAATAATACAGAAATATTCACATAAGTCTAAAAGGTAATTCCCGTTTTGAACATTTTCTGCACAAGTTTATACAATTAAGTCCACAATGCGTAAACATTACAAGCAGAAAATGAGATATATGAAATGTCCAAATTTTACTGTCAGAATTACCCAACACGGGTACATTGTCCAAAATACTATAATTACCGGTACACAGCACTAGACTTACCCGACACCAGTGTACCGTTACTTTGACGATTGATTTTCTGTGAATACTCGTGCATTCTAACATTGTAACAATACATTATGTAATCCCCTATTACCAACTTTAAAGGCGCTGCCTTGTGATGTCTGATTATTTTCATAAATGCAATAACTTATAAAGATTCCAGGGCCCATATTTATAATTAATTTTATGTTATTCTTAACTTAAATTGACAATAACATAAGAAAGTGTGTTTAAAACACTATGATTAGGCACATGTGCCTGGCAAATCCTCTATATTAACTAGAAATGCGTTCACAGACACGGATGCCCCGACCTATGCAGCCATTTCTACATGGCGCCGCTTTTTCTGTATGCATACAAATTATTTTGTAAAAAGAGAATTGTCGTTTTATATTTTACTTTCTGTTAATGCATTCTCTTATTCTGTGCAGTAATTTGAATATCACAAAATAGTTTTAGTCCTGACAAAAAAATCAATAAAGGGTAGTAATTTAAAATTTTAGGCAATTATGAGTTATGGTTCTTGTATGCTTTACTTACTCTTGCTATCTTAAATCATTCTGTGCAAAATCAACAAAATGCCTTTTATCATTTTTGAATTATGCTTTGCACACTCATGAATAAAGGGAAGTAATTCACTAACTTCACGAGTCAGGTTCGTGCATGCAAACACATCATCTGGTGATTGTGATCATTTCTGCCAATTTATCTGAAAATCCCTGCATGCATGACAATATTATACTCTGGAAAATTATTTGACCTTTGACCTTGATTAATGACCCTGACCTTTCAGCTACAGACATGCCGTCACATAATGATTACCACTTCTGCCAAGTTATTTGAAATTTTTTCATGCCGGACACAATTATGCTCCAGAAAGAATCCATGGACTTAATTATTATACTTGACTTTTAACCTTAAAGTGTGACCTTGACATTGGACCTAGTTTTTGCGGGCGACACATCGTCTTATAATGCTTATCACTTCTGCCAAGTTATTTGAAAATCCTTCAATGCTGGACAGAGTTATCGCCTGGACAAAATCTTAACATATATACATATACTTGACATTAAAGTGTGACCTTGACCTTGGACCAAGGCACCTGGTTCTTGCATGCAACACCGCAGCATAATGCTTATCACTTATGCTAAGTTGTTTGAAAACCCATCCCTGCTGGACAACATTATGCTCCGGACAGGGTCTATGGCTTAAATTGTTATATTTGACCTTTGACCTTTTAGTGTGACCTTGAAATTATACAAAGGGTCCTAGTTCTTGCGCGCAACACACTGACACACCATGCTGAGCACTTCGGCCAAGCTAGTTTAAAATCCTTCCCTGCTGGACAAAATTATGCTTCAGACAGTATATATGGCTTAAATTCTTATATTTGACCACTGACCTTTAAGTGTGACCTTGACCTTGGACCTAGGGACCTGGTTCTTGCACGCGACACACCGTCTCACCATGCTCAACACTTGTGCCAAGTTATTTGAAATTCCTTCCAATGCTAGACAAAACTATGCTCCGGACAGGGTCTTGGGCTTAAATTCTTGTATTTGACCTTTGACCTTTAAGTGTGACCTTGACCTTGGACTTGCGCGCGACACACCGTCTTACCATGCTCAATACTTGTGTCAAGTTAATTGAAATTCCTGCCATGGTGGACAAAGTTATGCTCCAGACAGGGATAGAAGGCGTAAATTCTTATATTTGACATTTGACCTTTAAGTGTGACTTTGACCTTGGACCTAAGCACCTGGTTCTTGTGCGCGACACACCAACTTACCATGCCCAACACTTGTGCCAAGTTATTTGAAATTCCTTCCATGCTGGACAATATTCTGCTTTGGACAGCGTCTATGGCTTAAATTCTTATATTTGACCTTTGACCTTTAAGTGTGACCTTGACCTTGGACTTAGGAACCTGGTTCTTGCGCGCGACACACCGTCTCACCATGCTCAACACTTGTGCCAAGTTATTTGAAATTCCTTCAATGCTGGACAATACCATGTTTCGGAAAGTGTCTATGGCTTAAATTCTTAAATCTGACATTTGACCTTTAAGTGTGACCTTGACCTTGGACCTAGAAACCTGGTTCTTGCGCCCGACACACCGTCTCACCTTGCTCAACACGTGTGCCAAGTTATTTGAAATTCCTTCCATGCTGGACAATATTATTCTTTGGACAGGGTCTATGACTTAAATTCTTAAATCTGACATTTGACCTTTAAGTGTGACCTTGACCTTGGACCTAAGGACCTGGTTCTTGCGCGCGACACACCGTCTCACCATGCTGAACACTTTTGCTAAGTTATTTGAATTTCCTTCCATGCTGGTCAATATTTTGCTCCGGACAGTGTCTGTGACTTAAATTCTTATATTTGACGTTTGACCTTTAAGTGTGACTTTGACCTGGGACTTAGGGACTTGGTTCTTGTGCGCGACACACTGTCTCACCATGTTCAACACTTGTGCCAAGTTATTTGAAATTCCTTCCATGCTGGACAAAATTATGCTCCGGACAGTGTCTATGGCTTAAATTCTTATAATTTGACATTTGACCTTTAAGTGTGATCTTGACCTTGGACCTAGGGACCTTGTTCTTGTGCGCGACACACCGTCTCACAATGCTCAACACTTGTGCCAAGTTATTTGAAATGCCTTTTATGCTGGACAAAATAATGCTCCGGACAAGGATAGAAGGCTTAAATTCTTATATTTGACCTCTCTGACCTTTAAGTGTGACCTGGACCTTGGACCTAGTGACCTGGTTCCTGCGCGCGACACACCGTCTCATTATGCTTAACATTTCTGCCAAGTTATTTTAAAATCCTCCAATGCTGGACAAAGTTATTGTCCGGACAAGAATCCGAACATACGTACATACGACACACGTACATACGTACATATGTACGTACCCACGGACAGGGTAAACTCTGTATCATTGATGGTGGGGGCATACAAACCCGATAAACAACGCGTCACAACCACGTTACACAACTAAGCGTCAAATCCAAGCAAACCAACCACCTGTCACATACACAACCACCTGGCACATACACGCAACACAACCACGTGTCACATACACGCAACACAACCACGTGTCACATACACGCAACACAACCACCTGTCACATATACGCAACACAACCACGTGTTACCTCCACGCAACTCAGCCACGTGTCACATACATGCACCACAACCTGTTGTCACATACACGCAACACATTCACCTGTCACATCCACGCAACACAACCACGTGTCTCATACACGCAACACAACCATGTGTCACATACACGCAACACAACCACGTGTGACATCCACGCAACACAACCACGCGTCACATACACTTAACACAACCACGTGTCACAACCACGCAACACAACCACGTGTCACATTCACGCAAAACAACCACTTGTCACAACCACGCAACACAACCACGTGTCACATACACGCAACACAACCACGTGTCACATACACGCAACACAACCGCGCATCACATTCACTCAACACATCCATGCGTCACATCCACTTAACACAACCACGTGTCACATCCACTTAACGCAACCACGTGTCAAATACACGCAACACAACCACATGTCACATATACGCAACACAACCACGTGTCACAATAATTTATAGTACTTTAGAACAGCAAGCAAAGGAAACTATTACTCGTTGTACAATCAAATACTGAAGCGATATCGTGGTCTTAACAATATTCTAACAGGATACTCGGTGATTTTCTATAGACAAAGCTTGAAAAAACATATCGTTGTTAAACTACCCAATAAACAACGCAAAAAGTAGTCCCGATTCTCAACGGAGGGTAGTTTCATGTAGTTTTCATTAAATTTGCAAAAATATTTGTCATATCATGTTAGAATCGAAATAATGTTCGCATTATCGTTGTTTATCGGCAAATAAACAACTCTATTTTATTATTCTCCCGTGGCTGAAACTAGTTTACGTTTCTGTTTTATGATTTAACATTTAAGAGTAAACATTTTAAAGTTAGGTTTGAGATAAACCATTACTGTTTGTAAATTCGATGGCATGGAGCTGATGATGTAGCAAGTTTAATTCATTCGCAATACCAAATATTAATACTCCGAATAATCATCCAAGGAATGACATTAAGGAGCAGATATATCGTGTAGCACATAACAACAGTGGCCCAAAGTGAACGTGTAGGTGCGAGTGTACGTACGGAAAACAACCACCTCTGCTGCCGTCGGAAAAAAAACACCCTGAAATAAAGTAATGTCAACGAAACACTCATTTATCAGGGTCAGATTCCCCCCATGAACAAGGGGACATAGCGCCGGTGTTTCAGATCCGTCTTTACAATGTTTACTTTCTTCATGAATGTTTTACCCCATCAAACTCAGCCCAACAAGTCCATTTAATATACAGGTCAGGTAAGTGATTTACCTAGGTATATTATAGCCAGTGTTTATACAATTGGCTGCTGGAGTTCAGTCCATTTAATATACAGGTCAGGTAAGTGATTTACCTAGGTATATTATAACCAGTGTTTATACAATTGGCTGCTGGAGTTCAGTCCATTTAATATACAGGTCAGGTAAGTGATTTACCTAGGTATATTATAACCAGTGTTTATACAATTGGCTGCTGGAGTTCAGTCCATTTAATATACAGGTCAGGTAAGTGATTTACCTAGGTATATTATAACCAGTGTTTATACAATTGGCTGCTGGAGTTCAGTCCATTTAATATACAGGTCAGGTAAGTGATTTACCTAGGTATATTATAACCAGTGTTTATACAATTGTCTGCTGGAGTTCAGTCCATTTAATATACAGGTCAGGTAAATGATTTACCGAGGTATATTATAACCAGTGTTTATACAATTGGCTGCTGGAGTTCAGTCCATTTAATATACAGGTCAGGTAAATGATTTACCTAGGTATATTATAACCAGTGTTTATACAATTGGCTGCTGGAGTTCAGTCCATTTAATATACAGGTCAGGTAAATGATTTACCTAGGTATATTATAACCAGTGTTATACAATTGGCTGCTGGAGTTCAGTCCATTTAATATACAGGTCAGGTAAGTGATTTACCTAGGTATATTATAACCAGTGTTTATACAATTAGCTGCTGGAATTCAGTCCATTTAATATACAGGTCAGGTAAGTGATATACCTAGGTATATTATAACCAGTGTTTATACAATTGGCTGCTGGAGTTCAGTCCATTTAATATACAGGTCAGGTAAGTGATTTACCTAGGTATATTATAACCAGTGTTTATACAATTGGCTGCAGGAGTTCAGTCCATTTAATATACAGGTCAGGTAAGTGATTTACCTAGGTATATTATAACCAGTGTTTATACAATTGGCTGCTGGAGTTCAGTCCATTTAATATACAGGTCAGGTAAGTGATTTACCTAGGTATATTATAACCAGTGTTTATACAATTGGCTGCTGGAGTTCAGTCCATTTAATATACAGGTCAGGTAAGTGATTTACCTAGGTATATTATAACCAGTGTTTATACAATTGGCTGCTGGAGTTCAGTCCATTTAATATACAGGTCAGGTAAGTGATTTACCTAGGTATATTATAACCAGTGTTTATACAATTGGCTGCTGGAGTTCAGTCCATTTAATATACAGGTCAGGTAAGTGATTTACCTAGGTATATTATAACCAGTGTTTATACAATTGGCTTCTGGAGTTCAGTCCATTTAATATACAGGTCAGGTAAGTGATTTACCTAGGTATATTATAACCAGTGTTTATACAATTGGCTGCTGGAGTTCAGTCCATTTAATATACAGGTCAGGTACGTGATTTACCTAGGTATATTATAACCAGTGTTTATACAATTGGCTGCTGGAGTTCAGTCCATTTAATATACAGGTCATGTAAGTGATTTACCTAGGTATATTATAACCAGTGTTTATACAATTGGCTGCTGGAGTTCAGTCCATTTAATATACAGGTCAGGTACGTGATTTACCTAGGTATATTATAACCAGTGTTTATACAATTGGCTGCAGCGGAGTTCAGTCCATTTAATATACAGGTCAGGTAAGTGATTTACCTAGGTATATTATAACCAGTGTTTATACAATTGGCTGCAGGAGTTCAGTCCATTTAATATACAGGTCAGGTAAGTGATTTACCTAGGTATATTATAACCAGTTTTATACAATTGGCTGCAGGAGTTCAGTCCATTTAATATACAGGTCAGGTAAGTGATTTACCTAGGTATATTATAACCAGTGTTTATACAATTGTCTGCTGGAGTTCAGTCCATTTAATATACAGGTCAGGTAAGTGATTTACCTAGGTATATTATAACCAGTGTTTATACAATTGGCTGCTGGAGTTCAGTCCATTTAATATACAGGTCAGGTAAGTGATTTACCTAGGTATATTATAACCAGTGTTTATACAATTGGCTGCTGGAGTTCAGTCCATTTAATATACAGGTCAGGTAAGTGATTTACCTAGGTATATTATAACCAGTGTTTATACAATTGGCTGCTGGAGTTCAGTCCATTTAATATACAGGTCAGGTAAGTGATTTACCTAGGTATATTATAACCAGTGTTTATACAATTGGCTGCTGGAGTTCAGTCCATTTAATATACAGGTCAGGTAAGTGATTTACCTAGGTATATTATAACCAGTGTTTATACAATTGGCTGCTGGAGTTCAGTCCATTTAATATACAGGTCAGGTACGTGATTTACCTAGGTATATTATAACCAGTGTTTATACAATTGGCTGCTGGAGTTCAGTCCATTTAATATACAGGTCAGGTAAGTGATTTACCTAGGTATATTATAACCAGTGTTTATACAATTGGCTGCTGGAGTTCAGTCCATTTAATATACAGGTCAGGTAAGTGATTTACCTAGGTATATTATAACCAGTGTTTATACAATTGGCTGCTGGAGTTCAGTCCATTTAATATACAGGTCAGGTACGTGATTTACCTAGGTATATTATAACCAGTGTTTATACAATTGGCTGCTGGAGTTCAGTCCATTTAATATACAGGTCAGGTAAGTGATTTACCTAGGTATATTATAACCAGTGTTTATACAATTGGCTGCAGGAGTTCAGTCCATTTAATATACAGGTCAGGTAAGTGATTTACCTAGGTATATTATAACCAGTGTTTATACAATTGGCTGCAGGAGTTCAGTCCATTTAATATACAGGTCAGGTAAGTGATTTACCTAGGTATATTATAACCAGTGTTTATACAATTGTCTGCTGGAGTTCAGTCCATTTAATATACAGGTCAGGTAAGTGATTTACCTAGGTATATTATAACCAGTGTTTATACAATTGTCTGCTGGAGTTCAGTCCATTTAATATACAGGTCAGGTAAGTGATTTACCTAGGTATATTATAACCAGTGTTTATACAATTGGCTGCTGGAGTTCAGTCCATTTAATATACAGGTCAGGTAAGTGATTTACCTAGGTATATTATAACCAGTGTTTATACAATTGGCTGCTGGAGTTCAGTCCATTTAATATACAGGTCACGTAAGTGATTTACCTAGGTATATTATAACCAGTGTTTATACAATTGGCTGCTGGAGTTCAGTCCATTTAATATACAGGTCAGGTAAGTGATTTACCTAGGTATATTATAAACAGTGTTTATACAATTGGCTGCTGGAGTTCAGTCCATTTAATATACAGGTCAGGTAAGTGATTTACCTAGGTATATTATAACCAGTGTTTTACAATTGGCTGCAGGAGTTCAGTCCATTTAATATACAGGTCAGGTAAGTGATTTGCCTAGGTATATTATAACCAGTGTTTATACAATTGTCTGCTGGAGTTCAGTCCATTTACTATACAGGTCAGGTAAGTGATTTACCTAGGTATATTATAACCAGTGTTATACAATTGGCTGCAGGAGTTCAGTCCATTTAATATACAGGTCAGGTAAGTGATTTACCTAGGTATATTATAACCAGTGTTTATACAATTGGCTGCAGGAGTTCAGTCCATTTAATATACAGGTCAGGTAAGTGATTTACCTAGGTATATTATAACCAGTGTTTATACAATTGGCTGCAGGAGTTCAGTCCATTTAATATACAGGTCAGGTAAGTGATTTACCTAGGTATATTATAACCAGTGTTTATACAATTGGCTGCTGGAGTTCAGTCCATTTAATATACAGGTCAGGTAAGTGATTTACATAGGTATATTATAACCAGTGTTATACAATTGGCTGCTGGAGTTCAGTCCATTTAATATACAGGTCAGGTAAGTGATTTACTAGGTATATTATAACCAGTGTTATACAATTGGCTGCTGGAGTTCAGTCCATTTAATATACAGGTCAGGTAAGTGATTTACCTAGGTATATTATAACCAGTGTTTATACAATTGGCTGCTGGAGTTCAGTCCATTTAATATACAGGTCAGGTAAGTGATTTACCTAGGTATATTATAACCAGTGTTTATACAATTGGCTGCTGGAGTTCAGTCCATTTAATACACAGGTCAGGTAAGTGATTTACCTAGGTATATTATAACCAGTGTTTATACAATTGGCTGCTGGAGTTCAGTCCATTTAATATACAGGTCAGGTAAGTGATTTACCTAGGTATATTATAACCAGTGTTTATACAATTGGCTGCTGGAGTTCAGTCCATTTAATATACAGGTCAGGTAAGTGATTTACCTAGGTATATTATAACCAGTGTTTATACAATTGGCTGCTGGAAGTGGAACCACAATTCTTGTTGATTTGCGATATTTAATTCTTTAGTTGCCGTAGCAACCACAAATTTATAAGACGAAAAAGAAATACAATATGCACGACCACCTCCTGTCTCTCTATAGCCATATCAAGTTTCATGAACCCAGTTTGTTTAGTTTCTTTACTTCGTTTACTTTCGATTTCAGAATCCGACAATGGTGGTTATATTTATGATTTTTTACCGCATCAAAAAGCAATTACGTTGATAAAGTAAGATAATAATGAAAATGATCAGTACAATAACAATGGATTGTTAATGACTTAATTAATTAGTAGTAGTAGTAGTAGTAGTAGTACTAGCAGTAGCAGTAGCAGCAGCAGCAGTAGTGCTGATGATAATACTAAGATATGTTTGAAATAATAAACGTTCATTCAGTACAGTAGAGACGGTCATGCACGATATCCTCGTGCAAGTTTTCTGTTTTTATCGATATCGGCAAAGCACGAGGAAATCGTGAAACGCGCGTGTGACACACGAATGCTTAATATAGCTTCAGGGCCCTTATTTATAAAGATTCTTAAGCCATTCTTAACTTTAGTTGAACATAAGTCAAAATTAGAATTTGTGTTTAAAACACTATGCTTTGGAACATTAGCATGACTAATGCTATATGTTAATGTACTTTGAATTATATGGCAAATTATGTGTCAAAATCTTCATAAAATGCATTACTTTGACAGAAAATCCAATAATTATATTTGAGAATTGTAAGATTTTTTTCTTAATTTTCGTCTACGTTTCTTTATACTTAATACCAGCCCTGGTGGTGTTTGTTTAAATTACTAGCAGGACAATGGAATGCATCTAGTAAAACAACCATTACCAAGAGCAACAAGATCATGAACAACAACAACAATAATTCTTCAAGATGTTTGCAAACGTATGATGTTACACAGCATAATTTGAAATGTAAGTTATCACCTATAATTAGGCAATGATTGAGAATCCTTAATCGTGGATCCAGACGATTATCCGGATCACCACCGAAATCTAATCTTTTGTTAATAGGCCCATGTTCAACATTCGTAGAAAATTTGATGCAAAAGCAGTTGCTTACTAGGAAACAAACATACTGCCCGACAAAAACACAATTATTATTATTATTATTATTAGTAGTAGTAGTAGTAGTAGTAGCAGTAGTAGTAGTAGTAGTAGTAGTAGTAGTAGTAGTAGTAGTAGTAGTAGTAGTAGTAGTAGTAGTAGTAGTAGTAGTAGTATCATCATATTTCCAAGTGAATCCAACTGTTGTACCATATATGAAATACGTTACATTTCGTAACAGTCCACGAAATCATCATCTTGATTAAATTACATATTTGCCGGTGAATGCTGCAGCACATATCAATTTTTAACTTGCATGAACTCTGAAAGAATATTCTGTTCTGTGCCTGACTTTTAAATACTTCTTTTCTCTGCAGGCTATTAGTCAGTAAATCGAATATCTGTTGTTGTTTTTTTTAAGAAATAATTTCTAATTTATCGTTGTATATCGGCCAATAAACGACGATTTGGAGTTCTGATGCGTATTAATTAAACCACGCGGGCGCTAGCCCCAGTGGTTTAATAGCCACCCATCAGAACGACAAAGAGTTGTTTATTGGCCTATCAACAACGATAATGCGAAAATAATTTCGATTTTAACAAGATCTGACAAATATTTTTGTAACTGTAATGAGAACTACATTTTACTATGCTGCGCTCAGATTTGGGACCACTTTTAGCGTTGTTTATTAGGTAGTTATACAATGATAATTTTGTTCTTTGTCTATAGACAAATCAGCAAGTATCATGTTATAATTATATACGTATCAACTATATGAGCTTGTTAAGTAAAATTCCTTAAAGACTAAATGTGTCACAGACACGGATGACCCACGATGCACGTTTGGACACAGACAAGTTGCCAACACTAATGTTTGCCTTCACAAATTAATTTGCATATAAACTCTGCAATGGAAAAAAGGACAAAGTGCCATTATTCTGCAAAAATTGGTTGCAGCCAAAATTCCTTTCTATACGATCACCTACATGTTAAGGTTGTTCACCTGTAAAAGTTTGAGCGAAATCCGCCAAGTAGTTTCACATGAGTTGAGTCCACAACATTTCGGCAAGTATATATTCTAGAGTGTAAAAATTAAAGGGTCATAATTCTGCCACAATTGGTCGCAGCCAAAATTCCTTCCTTTACGATCATCTACACATTAAGGTTCTTGAGCTGTGAAAGTTTGAGCAAAATCGGCCTAGCCGTTAAAGATGAGTTGGGCTCACAAAAGTCTATAGTTGAAAAAAAAACAACAAAGGGCCACAATTCTGCCAAAATATAATCCTTTACGATCATCTACACATTAAAGACGTTCGCAACATTTTTTTTTTTTTCTACGACAGATTTTCTTAAAAATTTGTACAAACATGTGTCAATGTATCCTCAAACTAAAACAGTCTTAAAAAATAGGGGTCAGAGGCCTTGTTCCGGAAATATTGGCGTTTAAAAACGGTGTCTATCGAAGTCTTTTTTTAGATTGTGTGACTAGCAGTGTTTAATTATATAAAGCGTTCATGTTCAAACAAGGACAGAGATTTTTAAATGCATCTTTGTTTAATGTTTCGTTTGGCAATATACAAGTGCAGATTAATGATAAAACGCGCTTTATCTATAGTTACCATTTAAAAATGATTTTTAATGGACTCTTAAAGAGGTTAATTATGCATTAAAAAAAAAAAAGGCCTTTGAAAACATCAATAAATAATCAAATATACGAATATATTTTGTTCCAAACGACAGATTTTGTTAAAAAAAATCCATATACATGTGTCATTGTATGCTGAAACTAAAACAGTCTTAAAAAATAGGGGTCACCGGCCTTGTTCCGGAAATATTGGGTTTTGAATACGGTACCTGTCGAAGCCCCTTTTTTCAGTTTGGATTTTTTATCAATGTTTAAAGTATATAGGAGAGCTTTTGTCAAACAATGTTATAGTTCTTTCAACTAATATGTTTTAAATGTCTTGTTTGGCAATACACAAGTGTATTTTTAATAAAAAGAACGCGTTACCTACAATTACTGTTAAAATAATGAATTTGACTGGCCATTGAAGTAGGTCAAATGGGTACTAATAATACCTTCTGAAACGTCATTTATTATGCATCAATATATTTTGTTCCAAACGACAGATTTTCTTAAATTTTCGCACATACATGCACCAATGTATACTTACACCAAAACATTAATAAAAAGAATGGGTCACCGAACTTGTTTGGGAAATATTGGACTTTAAATAGGATACCTGTGTAGCCTTTTTCATGTTTCGTGTTTACGTAAACAACGTATCAATTGACAAAATAGAATGTAGATATTTTTTATTTTTATGGATCTTTTTTTAACTAATTTGTTTGGCAATACATTGTATACGTGTGTTTTTTATTATTATTATGCTTTATGATCTTTTAACTGGAACTGGAATTGACTGGAACTTAATGACTTACACAGATCTATATTTACTGATTGAAATTAGCATATTTTAACCTATATACAGTAAAGAAATAATGAAGCAAAAAGAGAAATTAACCCAATTTCACTATTTTGCCGAAAAAGGATATCTGGAAAGTATTCCATTTCAGTGTACATGCATATGTCGCCAGAGGAAGACAACAGACAATATTTTATTTATTAAGTAAAATTCAAATAATTAACTTATTTGGATAACGTCTATAACTAGATATCTACAAAGGTGCTAATTTAAAAAAGGGAACAGCCCGCAATGTAAAACGTTCTTAATAGGTGGAGTGATATGCTACTATATATTTGGTGGATCAATAAGAGAAGTTCTCGCAACTAATTTCAAGGATGGAAATAGAAGATTCTTTCAGGGATTGAAATAGAAGACGTTTGCAATTTGTAACACCACTAAGAAGATTTTACTTCTTTTACTACGTATTTTACATAAAGGGCTGTTAAGATTCGCAACCGTTCACGCTCCATTATTGGGCTTCATACGGCCAAATGCATGTTAAAGAGGGACTGCATGGTTATCATAGATTTATTCCGGGTCTGTTCCGTTATCCACTGAAAACGCTTTAAATGACATAATAACGCCAACATCGACAAAAGCTATTTTATTTATCGAAAAATGCAAATATATAGTTTCTGTCGATATAGACCCGTTTATCCTACAGCAACGGCTACATTTGGTTCTGAACAAGAAAACAAGAACTGCGCATGAACCAACAATCAGTCTTACTCATCGAGACGCTTTATTATACATTTGCTATAAATCCTATAAAAGTTTGCTGAGCAGCAAAGTATTATCATACGGTTAGTTTTAAATTTCTCTCCTAATACGCATTTCTGAACAGAGTGATTCTATACATGCATTAAAATATTATTTAAAAAATATACTTACACCATACGAATAAATGGATGGTTTTACGTTATAATTTTCGTACAAAATCGTACCGTCCTTCATTAACATCTAAATACAAATTAATTATTAAACGCAATCTAGGGAGACCATTGAACAGAGCAGACAAAGAACATTTTACAGTAAAATATATTTTATATGTAAAAGGACAGTTGATTTTTTTTTTATCTGCGAACACAGAATTGTACGGTAGGATGAAATCTTAAAGGTGTATATATACACTACTATTGATCCTTATACGCTCTTATACATTGACTTAATAAAAAATTCGCGCAAAATGCACAACTAGAGATAATATTACAACAATAACGAAACTAACACATAGTACTATTATAGCTATGAAGTTTTCTATGACAATGATACAGAAATTAAATAATGAATGCTTATGAATTTTAATATAGAAAATAATTAGTGTTGTTAATCATTGTCCAAAATTTAAGTCGATTAATCAGCAACAAGTTCTGACTAAATAACCGATTAATCAGGATTCTTGACAGTTAAGGAAATACACCCTAGACTGCAACGTTTCACTGATTTATATTGTTTTATTTATTTTAGCAATCAATATGTGTCTGATTTATATTGCAATTATGAAGGAAATACTGGGCATAAAACATGTTTCGTGAATTCAGTTTGTGAACTGCATTATCCTACTAACGCGCTGGACTACTAACAAGATACATATCAGATATATTAATTATTGAAAAGTTAAGCAACCGCACAAACACAATACATCTTTATCTTGTGTTGGGTACAAACATGCAAAAATGAAAAAAAATACAACAAACATGTCATAGATAAAACCAATATGTAATGCTAAGGGTCTAAAGATATAAGCAATACACATAGATTTGTTTATCCTTTTATTAATGTTGTTATTTTAAGCTGCCCGCAACATGACGTGCTTGGTGAGCAATTGGTATAGTGGACCTATCATGCGTCGTGTGTCTTCCGTCCTCATGAAATCTCAGATGGAATCCATAATGGCTCTTTTTTTAATAAAAATGCAAACATTGCCTTTTCAAACAAAACAGAGATAATTCATTTTTCTTCCTATCTGGACCAATCTTTCAGTTTGTGTGTGACAGTATGACATACGCCGACGAAAAATAAATCATAAACATCGAAGTTATGATCGATTGTTCGATGGACAAATATAACAAAAATTGTCATTTCCTATGTAGAGACTTTTCATCCAATCTTAACAAAACTTCCATAATTTATATGTGGCCATAAAATCATAGCTGGAGCTACGGAGTTATTACCCCTTGTTTGTGAAAGAAAATGCAAATATTCTAAGACAGTGACTTAATTTTTCATAAACTCTTGATCAAATTTGCATAAGTAGTGTTGGACCATATAAAATATCACAACAGAGTCTTAAAATTGACCAGATCAGGCAATAACACCGGGATTATTGGTTGGGTGAAAATAAATGGGAAAAAATGGACTACATGCAGGATGGGTATTTATTCTATTTATTCTATTGAACAATGTATTTATTTATATGTGCATGTGTGTTATTTAATTACATTATTTGGTCACTGAAACATATAAATGAATCGGATCACTTGTTAAAAGATAAAAGAAGGGCACTGGAAATTTTTCAAGAAAGAAAATTCGTGCGTAGATATCTTCGATTAATCGACGAATCCCAAATCTTAATCGACTAATTAATCATTACCTATTAGTCGTTGAGTAATCGACGAAATGATTAATCAGCACAACACTAAATATAATATTAATTACAGTTGTTCAACAAGTTTAGCTGAGTATAAAGTGTTTGTTATGTATTGTATACACCATCCTTCTCGTTATTGTCCGGTCGAGTCAATCAATGGGAAGCAACTGCTGCTATGAGTTTATTACTACAAACACATAGTTGTCTCCCGTGCTCCTGATCGGACATTGATAACAACTTTTATGATCAGCGTTATTTTGGTCGCGATAGCAATAATTCTAACATGATACTCGCTAATTTTTCTATAGACAAAGAACAAAATTGTATCGTTGTTAAACTACCTATAAACAACGCAAAAAGAAGTCCCGGTTCTGAGCGGAGCATAATAAAAAGTAGTTCCAATTACAATTGCAAAACTATATGTAAAATCATGTTAGAATTGAAATAATTCTCGCATTATCGTTGTTTATCGGCCAATAAACAACTCTTAGTCCTTCTGATGCGTGGCTATTGAACAACTCGGGCTAACGCACTCGTGGATTAATTCCTACGCATCAGAACTCAAAATCGTTGTTTATTGGCCGATAAACAACGATAAATCGAAAATTATTTCTTAAATGACACATGGGCCCATATTCATAAATTTTCTTAAGCCATTCTTAACTTAAGTTGAAAATAAATCAATATTCGTTTTTGTATTAAAAACACTATGCTTTGGAATATGTACTTGACTGATACTAAATATTAATAAACTAGGTATTATATTGCAACTTATGTAACAAAATCTTAAAACTGCATTTCTTTGTCAAAAAACCCAGCCAATATCTGCCAATAAACAACTCTTTGCTGTTCTGATGCGTGCGTATTAAACAACTCGGGCTAACGCCCTCGTGGTTTAATTCATACTCATAAGAACTCCAAATTGTTGTATATTGGCCGATAAACAACGTTAAATCAAAATTTATTTCATTATAATTCTAACATTCTTTTTCATTTTTTCTATATACAAAGAACAAAATTATCGTTGTTAAACTAACGCTAAAAGAAGTGCCGATTCCGAGCTGAGCTTACTAAAAAGTAGTTCCATTACAATTGCAAAAATATGTCAAATCATGTTAGAATCGAAATAATTTTCGCATTATTGTTGTTTATAGGCCAATAAACAACTCTTTGTCGTTCTGATGCGTGGCTAAATTCCTACGCATCACAACTCCAAACTAAAAGACAAATTGAAAGTAATATACACTATTTTGCCTAAAGTGACAATGGTGGTTAACAGTAAACACATGAAAGAAATATAGCTGATAAAATCAGTAACTAGACATCAATCGGAGAGCGCAGGGCCCGTATTAAAAAAAATCTTTAGGAAAAACTGTATAGGTAATTATACATTAAATGTTTAAAACTAGTAAATATTGCTAGATGTTTAGTATTTAACTTTTATGCAAACTTAAATAAAGTACAACTTAAGTAAGGATTACCCTAAGGACATTTGTGAATACCGGCACAGACCTCCGCCAAGGCAGGATCCGGATCACACACAGCTATGTGCTATTATTGGTCCTAGTATTTTTGGCCAAACAACCACCAAAGCAGTCCTCGAAGAGTTATAGAGCATAATGTGGCAAATTGCCATATCCCTCGCTAATAAAGAATACTTTCAATATTCCTGAATCCAGGCGATGATCCGGATCACCATCAAAACTTCAACACGTGTTCATACACCCATTTGAAAATTTCCCAGAATGGTTCATGCAAATCCGTTTCTAACTAAAGTTGCTAACAGATCTACAGACATACAAACCACAGACCTACACACGGATAAACTACATACCTACAAACAGACTAACCACATACCTACAAACAGACAAACCACAGACCTACACACAGACAAATCACAGACCTACAAACAGACAAACCACAGACCTACACACACTTAAACCACAGACCTACAAACAGACAAACCACAGACCTACAAACAGACAAACCACAGACCTACAAACAGACAAACCACATACCTACACACATACAAACCACAGACCTACAAACAGACAAACCACAGACCTACAAACAGACAAACCACAGACCTACACACAGACACACAGACCTACAAACAGACAAACCACAGACATACACAAAGACAAACCACAGACCTACACACAGACAAACCACATACAAACAGACAGACAAACCACAGACCTGCAAACAGACAAACCACAGACCTACACACAGGCAAACCACAGACCTACACAGACAAACCACAGACCTACACACAGACAAACCACAGACCTACACACAGAGAACCACAGACCTACAAACAGACAAACAACAGACCTACAAACAGACAAGCAAGCCACAGACCTACACACAGACAAACTACAGACCTACACACAGACAAACCACAGACCTACACATAGACAAACCACTGACCTACAAACAGACAAACCACAGACCTACACACAGACAAACCACAGACCTACAAACTGACAAACCACAGACCTACACACAGACAAACCACAGACCATCACACAGAGACTAACCACATACCTGCACACATACAAACCACAGACCTACACGCAGACAAACCACAGACCATCACACAGAGACAAACCACATACCTACACACATACAAACCACATACCTACACACAGACAAACCACAGACCTACAAACAGACAAACCACAGACCTACAAACAGACAAACCACAGACCTACACACAGACAAATCACAGACCTACAAACAGACAAACCACAGACCTACACACAGAAAAACCACAGACCTACACACAGAAAAACCACAGACCTACACACAGAAAAACCACAGACCTACACACAGACAAACCACTGACCTATTCACAGACAAACCACAGACCTACAAACAGACAAACCACAGACCTACAGACAGACAAAATACAGACCTACACACAGACAACCACAGACCTACACACAGACAAACCACAGACCTACACACATACAGACCACAGACCTACACACAGACAACCCACAGACCTACTGACAGACAAACCACAGACCTACACACATACAAACCACAGACCTACAGACAGACAAACTACATACCTACAGACAGACAAACCACAGACCTACAGACAAACAAACTACAGACCTTTACAAAGACAACTACAGACCTACACACAGACAAACTACAGACCTACACACAGACAAACTACAGACCTATACACAGACAAACCACAGACCTACACACAGACAAACTACACACATACAGACATACAAACCAGCGCCGAAAAAAAGCATAACGTTCATGGCGGAGGATAAAATTGTTAAACGCTTCTTATTATGATATTTAAGATTAATCGTTGTTAATCGGCCAATAAACAACTATTTAGAGTTCTGATGCGTAGGAATTAAAGGCGTTAGTCCGAGTGGTTAAATAACCATGCATCAGAACTCTTAATACCGCAGTTGTTTATTGGCCGATAAACAGTGATAATGCGAAAATTATTTCGATTCTAACATGATCTGACATGCATTTTTGCAATTGAAAAGAGAATAATATTTTACTATGCTGCTCTCATAATCGGGACTTCTTTTTGCGTAGTTTAACAACGATAACTTTGTACTTTGTCTGTAGAACGATCAGCAAGTATCATGTTAGAATATTGTAGTAGTGGTAGTAGCAGTACCGGTTGTTGCTGTTGCAGAACTGTTATTGTTGTAGTGGTGATAGAAATCATGGATAAAGACCAGTCCTGCAATTTCACGACATCCTCGTGCACAGTGAACATATTGGCACATGTACAGTCAGGAAACGTTTTGTGCATCGATCGATATTGGAAAAGCAAAGGGAAACCGTGAAACGCATGTAAAACACACGAAAGCTATATATTCTGGTGGTCTTTGCTTTATTTACTAGCATGACAAATGGAATGCGAATTAAATCACCACCACCGAGAGCAACAAGATCATCATCATCAACAACAACAACAAACCTTTAAGATGTTTTGCAAACGTATGATATGTTACACAGCATAATTTGCAATTTAACGTACCTCTCTATAATTAGGCAATGATTAAGAATCGTTTAAATATCCATGGATTCAGACGGTGATCCAGATCACCACCGAAATACAACATTTTGTTTATTGGCCCTTGTTCAACATTCACAGAAAATTTCATACATAAGCGTTCAAAACTTTTTGCGAAAAGTTGCTAACTAAGAAACAAACATACCAGCTGACAAAAAAACACAATTATTAGTATTAGTATTATTATTATATTTCCAAGTGGATCAAACTCTCGTACGATATTTGAAATACGTTACATTTCGTAACAGTTCACGAAATCATCTTGATTTAATTACATATTTGCCGCTGAATGCTGCATCACATATCAATTTCTAACTTTATCATGAACTCTAAAAGAACATTCTGTTCTGTGCCTGACTTATAAATCAGTATCTGTTCTTTTATATATTTAACTATGCGAACTTGTTTAGTAAAATTTAGGAAAACTGTATTTGGTTCCAATCATTATTTTATAATTCGGACGTGAAATACAATATTCACTACCGTAAGATCGTCGATTTCCTGTCAAAGTAACAACATGATTTTGTATTCCTAAAGTACAATGCGACAATAATGACCCTTTAATGCTATTAAAATGTTTACTTATTTGTTTACTTATTGTAGAGAAACTTAAAATTACGGATTTGTGGTTAAACAGATTAATACAGCCAAAAATAAAACACTGTTTGTTTCCCATTCCCCTACATACATGTAAGAATAACGCCTACCCAAAGTATGTTGTAATAAATGTCCAAAATGTTGTCATCTTGCCATTTTTTTAAATTCATTTTTTTAAGACGGTTCCTTGCAGGACACACGTTTTTGTTGTTGTTTATAAACAACGATTATTGCCAGAATACATGCTCGTAATGGGGGTGGCGGAAAGGGTTGGTTGTTTTTATTTTGTTTATTTTCGTATCTCACGTAATACAACATTATATTGCCGAAAAAATTATATCTGGAGAATATGTTCATGTCAGTATACAGGCATGTGTCGGCGGAGGAAGAAAACAAACACTATTTTATTTTCGGCGTAAGCAAAATTTAAATAATTAACTGTCTATAACTAGATATCTACAAAGGTGCTAAATAGGGAACAGCCCGCAATGTAAAATGTCGCATAATAGGTAGAGTGATGTCACTATATATTTGGCGGATAACTGACGGAGGTTCTCGCAACTAAATATAAGTTGTTCTTTCAAGGAGTGAAATAGAAGAAATTTTCGATTTTTAAAACCACTAAGATTTTACTTCGTTTACTACGTATTTTACATAAAGGGCTGTTAAGATCCCCAACCGTTCACGCGCCATTATTGGGCTTCATACGGCCGAATGCATGTTAAAAAGGGGCTGCACGATTATCATAGATTTATTCCAGGTCCGTTTCGTTACCCACTAACAAAAAACGCTTTATATTACGCTCATAGAAAAACGTCAACATCAACAAAAAGTATTGTATTTGTCGCAAAATGCAAATGTATCTTTTTCTGTCGATACAGACCCGTTTATCCTACGGCAACGGCTACATTAGGTTTTGAATTAGAAAATCAGAAATGTATTATATACATCATCCTTCTGGGCCGTATTCCAGAACAATCTTAAGTAATATCGTGTTCTTCAGTTAACCGTAAAATCAACATTTTATTTAACTCATTATTTCTTTTGCATTGTGCTGACTGTTAATTAATTATCACATATACTATTAATGTTTGTTCATACAAACATAAACATAATTACAACATTATACGCAGTTCTTAAAATATAACAGTTTGAAATGTTTAACTTAAGTGCAAGTATGATAAGATGCACTCAAGATGCTTCTGGAATACGACCCCTGGTTATAGTCTGTATTGGCGAATAATATAAGGGAAGCAACTGCTGCTAGGAGTTTGTCAAAGAGTAACACCTAGTTGTCTCCCGTGTTAATGATCGAATTTGTTGACTACTTAGCTTGTATGATCAGCATTATTTTGGTCGCGAAAACAATACTTTTAATACGACTACTATAATTATAGTTTGACTGCTTTCATTTTATTAATATTGTTAAGCACAATTATAATACGTTACATCTTATAATAGGCTTCACTTCTTTCAAACTAGATAAAATGCAATCGTCAGGCGCACAAGCAATGATATAAATGGATATAAAGTACACCAATCGAGTTTATTAAATGAACATCAGTTATTTCTGTGTGTGTATGTGTGGTGATACACAATGTTGTATCGAGTGCACAGAGATTCGCTCCCATGTGATAATCGCCTCGAAGACTTATTGTTTGGGTTACAAAAATAGTGTTAATGCAATAGACGATCCGTTCCAGAGGCGACCCTGGGTATTTTAGTGCCCGATGTGAAGCACCTGGTACACTGCACCTCGTGGGCTTGAACCTACGACGCCTCATTTTTTAAAGCCAGTGTTTTACCACTAGACCACGGATCCGCTATGAGTGATATCTCTGTGCATGTCAGTACTTTTATGTCTGTAATCACGTGTTCAGGGAGATATCACTATCAATAAACATAACAAGAAATGTTTGTAAAACAGGTATGCCCCCTAACGGGTTAGGTTAAAAGCAATCTTTAAAATATAAAGTTTGGTGATGATCGGATAAAAACAATTGGACATAAAGAGCAGAAACTATTAAAACGGAATAAATCAAGGGCGATAACTCTGCAGTTCCTGAGGCGAGTTAGTTGATCATCGAACTTAGCTGAGATGTTATGCCCTCAGACGTTTGCATCAAATTTGGTGAAGATATGATGAAAACCGGTGGAATCACAGAGCGGAAACGGCAAAAAGGCTAATTTATAATAATTTAAGGGCCATAACGTCACTGTTCCTGGGGTGATTTGGTCGATTATCGAACTTGATCGAAATATAATGCCCACAAGGAGTTTCATCTAGTTTGGTGAAGATCCGATTAAAACCGTTGGATTTAGAGAACGGAAATGGCTGAAAAAGTCACATTTTAAATAATTTAAGGGCCATAACTCCACAACTCCTGGGGCGATTCGGCTGGTGTTCGAACTTGGTCGAGATATTGTGACAGCAAATATTTTGATGAAGTTTGGTGAAGATCCGATGAAAACTGTTGGACTTAAAAATTGGAAACGAAATTGGGTCCACCGATCGACAGACCGACCGACATTTGCAAACCAATATACCTAGACATCTTCGATTGGGGCATAATTATGATATATGCAAGTATAGCAAAAGAATACGTCCATGTTCGAGTTAAGAAATAATTTTCCATTTTCGCTGTCCATCGGCCAATAAACAACGGTATGGTTTTCTGATGCGCAGGAATTAAACCACGAGGGCGTTAGCCCGAGTGCTTAAATAGCCACCCATCAGAACGACAAAGAGTTGTTTAGTGGCCGATAAACAACGATAATGCGAACATTATTTTGATTCTAACATCATTTGACATATATTTTTACAATTGTAATTGGAACTAGTTTTTACTATGCTTCGCTCAGAATCAGGACTTCTTTTTGTGTTGTTAATTGGGTAGTTTAACAACGATAATTTTGTTCTTTGTCTATAGATAAATTAGCATGTATCATGTTGGAGTCATTTGTTTTCTACATTTTTTCTAAGCGCACATACATCGCTCTCAAAACACATGTTATGCTGATTACTTAATTGTTTTAAAGCATATCGCTGGAAGTTTTGTTTATCTCATATCCAGCATGATACACCAGCAACAGCAACTCGTTCTTCAACTGTATATTACATTATTTGGAATTAGAAGGGGTGGACAAATCAGTCTCTGCCTACCAAACGTATACAGCTATTCTGTTATAGTATTATGTGATAGTTAAGCTACAACGGAGGTACAATTTAATGAACTTATCCATGGTACTCCTTAGTGTAGTTTTGAGAAAATGTTATTCGAAATGTTGTTATACATAAAATATTGGAGAAGTAGCAGAAATAGTCTATAGACACCTGAATAACTCAACTTTAGACTCATCAGGTACCGGTGTCATGACTGAGGCTGTATATATAACTGCTGGATGCTTTATTTTGTTCAAATCCACCACCTGTGAATGTTTTCGCATACTGCGATAAAATATTTGCAGCGCCTTCCGGATAATAATAATGCGGGTACGGATACGCTTGCGGATGAGGACATATGGAAAAGCGGCCTAATACAACATTCTTGCTAAATCATTATAATGTTCCTCTTGGGCTGTGTCTGTGACGCGACATCTAGTTACATAGAACGATTCAAAGTGCTAGTTTACGTGAGAGACTGCCATGGAATTCACGATTTCCTCGTGCACAGTGTACATGTACACTCAGCGTCAGTTTTCAGCATCGATCGATACATTACAATGTGCACGAGGAAACCGTGAAACGCGTGGTTTACAAATAATGCAATTTGAACATCGAAAAGCCGGGGCGGTATTCATAAAGCACCTAAGATAGATCATAATTTAGGATACACATAACTGAAAAAATTAGATTAAGCTTTATGTGAAATGAACATAAAAAGAAACATTTGTCATAGTTTTACTAGAATAAACAATTCAAGTGTGTATCTAACTCAAATTATAACTGAAATGGTCACAGACTTTACGGTTTACGGGTAGTTCACTATGTTAAGACATTTAATTACGTGTTCATTAAGAAGCTTTATGAGTACATGACCAGATACATAAGGTAAAAAAAAAAATGGTTGGTTTCCGCTGACATCTCCAACAAAATCTAGGAGGGGTGGTAATATATAACTTTTTTTTGTCTTTAACTTGTTTTATTCATCACGCAGTTTAAGTATATTGAACTGCATGTAAAAGGTTTAAATGCCTCCCAAAAACGAAACTGTACCTGAACTATAAATAAGGTCATAGAAAACGAGATTTCTGGCAAGAAACTTCTAATACAAGCGACAACTGCCAAACATCAGAAAAACATAATGATTAATAGGCAAAACAACTTTTAGGGTCGGCAGGCGAGGGGGGGGGGGGGGGGGGGGGTCGGGGTAAGCGGAAACCAACAACTTTTTTTACGCCTAATACTTGCTTAAATCATACTGAACAATCTCGCCTTTTTTCTTAAGCCAGATAGTCAAGCTGATAAAATCAATAGTACAACCCGATAGACAGTCAGCTGTTCGGTACTAATCGGAAATCTTCCGAAGATTTTCGGCTGCTATCGATTTTATCTGATGATCGATACTGCCTTATCTAAGATTCAATCGGTAATAAATTTTACGCTTTCATACCCTCAACAATTTTTGTCTGGCTGTCCTGTTAGCGCAGTGTTTTTGCAAGAGTATATCAGTATGCAAGAGATAAAGCGACACACTACTACTACTGCTAATAATAATAATAATATTATTATTATTATATTATTATTATTATTACTGTTGTTTGGCTCTGTTTGGCAATAAATAAGAACTGACCACGGAAAATTACGACAATTTTCCATTATGAAATGGCATCTATGACATATTGGGGATTGCACAAGCAAATTATTTTGTGGCCCCATTTGTCACCTTCGCCTATCCGTGGAGACAAGGTATAGAGACCCTTTTCAGACAAGTTTGCGCACCCATGTCAAAACATAATCACGTTGGCACTTATGACTCAACAATATAATTTTAAAAACAATTAGGACAGCACCCATGTATAATGATTGTTACCAGCTGATTATACCACCGACACATATAGTGCCTGCATGATCCCATTTTTATCTGATATATTATGCTTTAGTTAATATAGAAACTTAAAGTTAAATCATTTAAAGTTATAAAATGTAATGGTTACATTATCAGAACTTTGTAATTTCAGTTATTCTAGCTTGTTTTGTCTTAAAATGTAATAAAGGAATTATTGTTACGCGTATTAAAACAACTATTTTTTTTTTCCTTTGTTTCTTTCATTAATTTCGGGCATTATGCTGACAATTTTGTTTTTGGATCACAATCTTGAGGCATAATTTCTTATCTTTACTTAAATACTAATTGAAAGTATGTTTTCTGCTATCAATTAACATGCATGAACATGACCTATCTCAATGTCAAATATAACGCTAATGCATTGTTAAAAAAAATACATCTAAATTTCCTTCTGGATTTCATTATCTAAAATAAGCTAAACTGCAGATTATAAGGTCTCTGATACCAAGATTCTTATATGTTTATTACCCCAAATTAACGCCGCGGGGAACATATACTGCTAGAACGGTACCAACTCGGTATCGTTCGACAACGCTCGTTTATTTCCTTATTGAGTCACGGAAATGAATTTTAAACTATAGGTACCTCAATTAAGTCTAAATTCACCCGCATAAAATTTATAATAATTAAAACAAAATTAATACAACCCGAACAAGCAAAGAAAGAATTTTCCAAATCCGTCTGTACTTTTCTGACAAACAAGGGGAAGTTAATTTTTTTATGCAATAAAGTTGAAAATGCACCATATTTTCGACAGAGTTTCTATTGATTTCTATAGGAAACAGGGTGATGTGACAAAAGTGCAAATTCCCCAGCCTAAATTTTAAAATAAAATAAAATAAATGGTACCATGTTAAAGAGCATAAAATTCTCTTTTTCAAATCCGTCTGTACTTTTCTGAAAGTAAACAAGAAATGTCCTTAAAAAAGAAAATCGGTGTTGAAATTAATATTGAGATGCCATTTGTTTGCCCTTAATCTAATACAAGAGGACCAAGATGATCGGTTACGTGACTTCTCGGACCCCATATTTTTCGGTCCCTTCTAAGGAGACATCTCGGACGCTAGATTTTTCGGACACCATAAGAAAACTTATCGGCCCCAAAATTAATTTGAGATAAACTCAATCATTGTTAATATCTGTACCGTAAATAAACCGATAAGATACCGCCCCATGTTTCCACCAGTGATACATGAATAAGCTAAATACTAGTAATTTACGTAAACATAACTGATACATGAATTTAACAAATTAACATTGTCAGAAAGAAAATAATAGCGGGAATGACTGAAAATTATTATATATATATCAGACAAGTGTACATAGTTATGTTAAATAATATACTATATGTATCATTAGTATTGCACATAGTGTATTCATGCTACGCAAATGAAGTTAAAGTAACATGAATAACGTTTCGACGTATTACGGGACTTCTTTCACCACATTTTACTGAAAGATGTTTAACATTTTTATAGATTGAATAAGAAGCTGCATGATAGAAAGGTGCAATTATATAAACACAACCACAAGTCAAATATAAATTAACATGCGCAGTTAGTTTATAAATTCTCCATTTATTGAAATTCTCGGGTTTTGGATTCTCCGGACGCTAATTGACGCGTGTATTAACACAACTTTACCGCGCGCTATTTTTAGAAAAATTCTTCTGCTGGAGTTGTACGAATTCACGGGGACGACAGTCGGTTACAGCGTACAATGATATTTTTACACAATGATAAAATAATAGGAAATATAAGCTCAATCAAATTTGCTAATATTTTTTTTGCTTATTTATCAGAAAAATACCAGAAATTTACCACTTTATATTTTGTGCTTGCGAGCTCAACAGGCAACATCGTACGTTGTGACCGACTGTCGTCCCCGTGAATTGTAGCATTGTAATTGCTATTTATAGAGCGCGCCGATTATGTAGGCTAAACAAAATAGTTATTTCATTATGTGAATGAATATAACATTCTGATCATGACTTACAATGAGCAAAATTGTTCATAATTATGTTTGTTTCTAGAGTGTATGTGGAAGATATGTTTATAACTTTATTTTAACCGCTTATGTAAACAATTATGTAAATTTTAATCCCGAAAAGTATGCAACAGTTATTGGTATACGTTAAACGATTGTTTTAAGTTTGCATTCCCTAAAATTAGAAAATTTGCCCGATTCTATTGGCATTCAATTTTCCCGCTGCATAATTATCACAAGAAATCTAGGTCAAAAGTGATTTTAGACAGCTACGCCGAAAAAATAAGGAAGTTACGGCAAATAATATTTAACGCTCGCTATCAAATCAATGTAAACTTTACGTGAGAAGTATCGATTTTTGCGCCGCGCTGAGAAGCGAGATTGTTGCACATGAAGGCTGTGACCTGTGATGTTCTTGTTATTGTTTCACGTAGATTCACGTTTACGCCTATGCTACAATTACTCGTTCAATTCGTAAGCTATTATATTTCAGAAATAATTTTCGATTTATCGTTTGTTATCGACCAATAAACAACAATTTGGAGTTTTGATGCGTAGGAATTGAAGCCACTCATAGCCCGCATCATAACGACAAAGAGTTGTTTTTTGGCCCGATAAACAACGATAATGCGAAAATTATGTTGATTCTAACATATGACAAATATTTTTGCAATTGTAATGAGAACTACATTTTACTATGCTGCGCTCAGAATCGGGACTTCTTTTTGCGTTGTTTATTGGGAAGATAACAACGATAATTTTGTTCCTTGTCTAAAGATAGCACAGAAGTCATGGATTGACATACTTTGTACAATCGCACCTGTTTTAATGCTGCAGTTTAAGAAATAATTTTTGATTTACAACGATTTGTAGTTCTGATGCGTAGGAATTAAAAGACGAGAGCGTTAGCCCGAGTGATTAATAGCCACGCATCAGAACGACAAAGAGTTGTTTAGTGGCCGATAAACAAAGATAATGCGACAATTAATTCGATTCTAACATGATTTGACATATATTTTGTCAATTGTAATTGGAACTACTTTTTACTATGCTCCACTCAGAAGCGGAACTTTTTATGGGTAGTTTAACAACGATAATTATGTTCTTTGTCTATAGAAAAATTAGACAGTATCATGATAGAATAAATAATAAATTATAAGCACAACTTTAATAATTTATGTAAGAATAATGTAGTCAGCTGGATAAGTTTCTTTATATCAATAAGCAATATAACATAAAGGCTACTACTGAATGATTTTAAAAAAGTTTTCAAGTGGAATGAAATATATATAAACACCCATACCACTTTGAAATACATTACACGTAACAACATTTTTCGAAACATAGAAACAGCACACATGCCAGCACGCAAAGTTAAAACTGACACAAACCTGACTGGAAATACCGACCCATTCTTAGTCTTAAGAATAACGAGCAGACTTAGACTCAAGAACATATACTTCTGTGTTTGCGAATATTCTGAGTCCCAATGTTGCTTATGTCCTAACAAATCGTGCTAAATAAACAATGCTGTAATTAGAGTCGATGGATACCGAGTAAGATTCAAATTTATTTCCAGCACTCTTAGAACAGAACAGTTTCAAGAATATTCTTTATTCACAGTCTTAAGTCTAAGAATAGGTTGATGAATACGGGACCAAATCAGATGCCAATGTTTACAGCATTTGCACTTTGTTGCGTTTCAGTTTAGCAAAGTATGGATCATATTCGACATGTGTTCCATATATTTTGCAAATATAGTGTACATTTATATTAAAACAACTGATGCAGCCTCAGCAAATTCAGATCGCAAACGTTTAATTCATATAGAGAAGCAGTTAGTCTTATAAAATCATCTGAAGAAATAAATTACTACTAATTTAACATTAAAATAAAACTTTAATTGCTCATTCAATTTTTTGTTTTAAAGTTGTGAATTTATACAAAACTTTCACACAAATCACCTATGAATATGACCACCCTTTCAATGCTGCTATTTACAATGACCGCCATGATTTCAACGCACATTATTGCTTTATTCGACGAGCACGCGTTTTGCCTTGTTCGACGAGCACACGTTTTTGCCCTCTTCGACGGACACATTGTTGCCTTTCATCGGCGGACACACGGTTGATTTCATCGGCAGACACACGGTTGATTTCATCGGCAGACAAACGGTTGCGCTCATCGGCTGGCACACGGTTGTCTTCATCGGCCGACACACGGTTACCTTCATCGGCCGACACACGGTTACCTTCATCAGCGGACACGCGGGTAGCCTCATCGGCGGAAACACGGTTGCCTTCATCGGCCGACACACGGTTGGGCTCATTGGCGGATACGTGGTTGCCTTCATCGGCGTACACGCGGGTAGCTTCATCAGCGGAAAAACGGTTGCCTTTATTGGCCGACACACGGTTGCCTTCATCGGCGGACACACGGTTGCCTTCATCGGCGGACACACGGTTGCCCTCATCAGCCACATTGCCCTCATATGTCGACACACGGTTGCCCTCATCGGCCGACACACGGTTGCCTTCATCGGCGGACAAATGTCGCGTTCATGGACGGCATATAAACATCTGCAAGTCCAAATATTAATTTTTATTAAGATGATATTAATAGGTGTACTCGAATTTATGTATATTAGTGTAAATGATGTGTTGCAGGTTATAAATGACTGAATATCTAAAAAGTAAATGCAAGTTGTAACTATAAGGCTGTAAATATCATACATTTATAATTTTATAAAACCACAAGCATACTTTCCCTTCCATGTTACATAAAGGGCTTTTAAGTCATTCCGACTGCTGAACAGTCCATATTTACTCACACAATTGTACAAATCAGAGTTCACTGTATTGGGTGATTAAATAGTTGAACTTATTTTAGTCTGTAGAACTTTTCTTTTCAAATAAAATTATCATAATGTTGTTCATGTCGTTGTTGCTGCTACTCCGATGATGGTGATGATGATGGTGACGTGCAATTAATTACAAATTGTACCATTATACATTGCAATTATTATAAAGTACCAAAATCGCATTTGCGTTTATCTGAAAAAAAAACTTTGTTAAACATTTTGTCTAAAGTAATAAGAACAAAGTCCAACGAGTTGAATCTTAAACATGAACATGACTACATTGTATGATTCAGTTCTAGCCTTCTCATTACAGTGCTTAACTTGTTTAGAAACATACAACCCATATAACATACGAATGTACGAATAATGGCTGTGGTCCGGTGACCATTCGTATCATCGTGAATCGACTGTAACTGAAGTGGTGCAGCTCGAACCTTTATTTCATATGAAGCTAAATAAGTTAATAAAATGATATTTTAACACAGCAAACCACCTCAGCAACAACACCAGCCCGAACAACTGGATACAAAACCCGTAAATGAGCACATGTAGCTACTCCTTCACATGTAATTAGTACAGAAATGATTCCAAAACGAAACGATACAACGTGTTATTGATTCAATACTTCAGATCGTACACACATATCGGGACCAGAAACAGAGACATTGCTATCTGCACCAATAAGGCTGAGAAACGGTGAAACATTGACAAGCAATTTAAAGACCCGTGCGTCTGTGTTACGACGCGCAGTCATGCGTACTTCAAATAATACATGATACTAATTACTAGTACTGTCAGTTACTTAATTGCGAACTGCGAACTATCAAAATTATTAATAAATTACGAGCATTGTCCAATACAAGAACACAGTTTTGTGTCACATGTTACTACATGAATTGCGCGGAAATCTAAATTGAATCGATGTGTTAATGGCATTCTACGTGGAGCAGAGCGTTTTACTTTGTTACTTAATGAAAACCGAAAAAATAGACATTATATGATATCTGACGACAATCGAAGGAAGCACGGGCATTTTATCGACAGCCGATGGCGACAGCAATTATTCGTAATAAATTGCCCGCTACCGGAAGTGTAAGAGACCGCCGCAGAAGTGATTGTAACCGTGCTCCGCAAACAAAATGCACTGAGAGCGGGGCATAGCACAATCGACACGCACCAATGACGCATTAAAGACAGACGGTTATGTGACAGACGGATACGTGAATATGGCCTGTGACGTAGATAACTGCGAAATTTGGTTTACGGCGCCGAGTCACGAGCGCTACTGTTGATCTGGGGCAGACGACATCCTCGACGTTTAAAGGTCGACTAGGCTAGGGATGTCTTCATAGAAAAATTACCGCTTTACTGTAGCCGGAAATGACGACAGAGCGCGCGTGTACCGGTGTAATGGTGAACGGTTTACCGGATGTCGAGTGTACGATGGTCTGGGCGGGAAGAATAATCAATACAATCAAGCATGTATGGGGTGAGTTGGGAAGACGTGTTTGATCAATGTGAAAACAGAACAACTTGCAAGAACCAGTAGCTGATCGTCTGCATGTACGGAACAACCCCACAAAGCGGTGTATCCAGAATTCGAATAATTTCGTTCGCAAGCAATTCAAAATTGAATACACTGATAGTAAAAATAGCATTTCTGCGACTGTTGCACGATTTCTTAGAGACGGCAGTGTCCGGCAGAGTTAAAGGGACATCGTTCCGGTTTAGTAGTGTTCATTAGTACATATAAATTACAGACAACATTATAATGCATATGCTGAACCAGAAACACTGCCAAATTCAGACACTATATGAAGAACATGTGACAAATATTTAAACTGTCTTTTTCGTTTCGGGGAAATATCATAAGATCAAAATAAATGTACACAAAATGCGTCAAATTTCTCTCCGAAAATTAACATTTTAATTACGACAAATTGAATTATTTGGATCAAAACATTACCTATTTATAAATGTATGTTTGTATAATATAATTAATATCGATAATTATGCACTAGACATTCAATGCATTTCCTGTTCAACCAAGAATATTGCAACATAGCAAATACATTTTGCGTAAATACACTGTAACGCCATTAAAATATACATTTGTGAACTATCTTTAAATTAAGAAATAATTTTTGATTTATCGTTATTTATCGGCCAATAATAAAACGATAAACAACGATTTTGAGTTCTTATGCGTATAAATTAAACCACGAGAACGGCAAAGAGTTGTTTATCGGCTGGTAAACAACGAAAATGAGAAAATTATTGCGATTCTAACATGATTAGACAAATATTTTTGCATTCGTAATCAGAACTACAATTTACTATATATGCTCCGCAGGCAGACACACATGTCCATATTGAATTCAACCCTTGTAATATACAACTAAAACGTAACTTATCTATGCTAACTTCAACTTCCCGACAACAGCGCGGCCGAGTTGCACAGTCCACGTTCTTGTTTGCAGTTTAGTTCCACCAGCCACAAAATGTTCACAAATAATGATGGTAATAATAAAGAAACATTCGCATATCGCCATAAGTTCAAAACGTCATTCGCATTTTGAACATGTATTGCACAAATCTATACAATTAAATTCCACTATACGTTAAATTCCAGATGTACGAAATGTCCACATTTTACTGTCAGAATTACCCAACACCTATATAATATACACTGTCCAAAACACTTTAATTCTTACAAATATTTGTGTGTTTATACAACGCAAGACGTACACGAAACTAGTGTCCCGTTACTTTAACGATTGCTGCCCTGTGAAAACTCGTGCATTCCCATACGGAGAATTTGTAACAATGTACCGGTAGTATGTAATCCCCTATTACAAACTTTAAAGGCGCTATCGCGTGCATGGCGCGAGTTCTTATTATTTTGTCTTAAATGCAATAAGGATTCCAGGACCCATATTTATAATGAGTTTTATGTTACTCTTAACTTAATTTGAAGATAACATACGAAGTTGCATTTAAAACACTATGCATAGGAACATGTGCATGGCAAATATGTTAATATAC
Source organism: Congeria kusceri (assembly GCA_027627225.1). NCBI lineage: Eukaryota > Metazoa > Mollusca > Bivalvia > Myida > Dreissenidae > Congeria > Congeria kusceri. The sequence continues at coordinate 61,909 of JAPFQT010000253.1, read as the reverse complement.
CGGTAAACAACGCATCACAATCAAGCAAAACAACCACGTGTCACACACACGCAACACAACCACGTGTCACACACACGCATCACAACCATGTGTCACATCTACGCAACATAACCACGCATCTCATCTACTCAACAGAACCATGTGTTACATCTAGCAACACAACCATGTGTCACATCCAACCAACACAACCATGTGTCATATCTACGCAACACAACCACGTGTCACATCTCAGCAACTCAACCACGTGTCGCATCGACGTAACAAAAACCAAGTGTAACATCTACGTAACACAACCATGCATCACATCTACGCAACTCATCCATGTGTCACATCTACGCAACTCAACCACGTGTCACATCTACGCAACTCAACCAAGTGTCACATCCACCTAACACAACTATGTGTCACATCTACGCAACACAACCACGTTTCACATCTACGTAACAACAACCACGTGTAACATCTACGTAACACAACCAAGCGTCACATCTACGCAGCACAACCAAGCGTCACATCTACGCAGCACAACCAAGCGTCACATCTACGCAGCACAACCAAGCGTCACATCTACGCAGCAAAACCAAGCGTCACATCTACGCAACTCAACCACGTGTCACATCTACGCAACACAACCAAGCATCACATATACGCAACACATCCAAGCGTCACATTCACCCAACACTACGCAACGCAACCACTCGTCACATCAACCCAACATAAACAATATGTTTATTCCAACGACAAATGCTAGCAAAATCATATGAAATTGGGTGCTGAAAGCAGTTAACAAATCGCATGATTGCTTAAATCAAGTAAAATCAGTACATATTTATCTAAATTCAGTTTGAATAAATTGATTACTAAATGCATGTCAAATTTGTTGTTTGCTAATTGCAGGTCAAATTAGATGTTTGCTAAATGCAGGTCATATTAGTTGCTTGCTAAATGCAGGTCAGATTATCTGAATGCTAAATGCAGGTCAGATTATCTGAATGCTAAACGCAGGTCAAATTATCTGAATGCTAAATGCAGGTCAAATTATCTAAATGCTAAATGCAGGTCAAGTTATTTGAATGCTAAGTGCAGGTCAAATTATTTGAATACTTAATGCAGGTCAAATTATCTGAAAACTAAACGAAGTTCAAATTAGTTGATTTCTAAATACAGGTCAAATCTGTTGATTGCTAAATGCAGGTCAAATCATATTATGTGATCTGAATGTATTAACAGGTGGCTTAATTGAACAAATCTTTTACCAAACAAGCATGGGCAAACTATTGATCCTTTAAAGCATCTGTAGTTGTGAGCCTATTGACAACATATAAGTGTTATTATTATTACTGCTTATTAAACAATTGTATTTGTTTTTTGGCACTCTTCATCATCAACTCAGGGCCATCTCTGGAGTCGGGGGGACTGGTGTCGGGGTCTTGCAAGAAGCTCAAGTTCGCCATATTTCTAGAAATTTGAGGAACAAACAGAATAATGTTTACTGAAATTGACCCACCGACCTTGTTCTTGTCAGGGACACATCTTCTCATGATGGCAATCAAATTGTTCATCCAGATTTATAGTAGAATTCCTCTTTGCATGTAGAACGCATGACCCAGAGAAAAATATAATAACTTTCCCATACATCAAGTACTAGTTTTATCAAGAACATGGATTTTTTGGCAGACACTAAGAACTGGTTCTACCCAGGAAATGGACTTTTTAACAGATACTAAGTAATGGTTTTACCCAGGAAATTGACTTTTTTTGACACCCCAAAAACTGGTTCTTATCTAAAAATGGACTTTCTAACAGACACCAAGAACCAATTCTACTCAGGAAAAAGTCATTTTTTACATACACCCAGAACTGGATCTACCCAGAATATGGACTGGCTTACAGACATTAAGAACTGGTTCTACCCAGGATATGGGACTTTCTCTCTGACACCAAGAGCTACCCAGGACAATCTTTTATATGAACAAGACATGAGTTATGAAAAATAAACAAGTCTTATCTGGAAACCAGTAGTCGAACTGAAGCAACGAAAAAATCCAGTATTGTGTGTGTGTAGTACATATTTATCGCGTGCACCGGGATTCTCTCCCATATGGCCATCGCCCCCAGAAGACTTGTTAGTTGGGTTACGGGGAATAGTGCAAAATACAGGAGACACCCCATTCCAGAGGTGACCCTGGGTCTTTTAGTGCCTGGTGTGAAGCACCTAGTACACTGCACCTCGGTTTAACGTCTCAGTTAGTAGGTAAGGGTGTAGCGGGGGCTCGAACGTGCGACCCCTGGGTTGTGAAGCCAGTTCGCTACCTCTAAACCACAGATCCGCCACAAATCCAGGATCACACATCAGACTGAGGCTATAATTGGCATTATCCTGAAAGCACACATGGACACTGACAATACTCTTTAGCAGCAGGAGTAGTAGAACTCAGTTTTCAGAAACCATCTGTAATTATATCATGCTAAAATGAAAACAAATCTTCCTTGTTAATTGAAACAAATAACTAATGCTTTGTTTATTCTCACATAATTAATTTTGTTTCAAATCTGTTACGAATAATTTATAGCAAATTTATGTATAATTTGTTGTGTATTTATTAATCATAGGCATTTTGAACTTATTCATACTAACACCAATGTGTGTAGCAGTCAAACACATCAATCGAGGAAAAGAATGTACTTCAGAACAGTTTCATGTAAAATATAATAAGTATAATGCATGATACTAGAGTAAACTTTAGTTTTTCTCTAAATGTGTGAATTAATCAAAATATTCACAACATTGACAACATAATTATAATACTGAATAGATACAAATAGTGCCCAATGTACTTTGGCCACTACATGGACCCGTTTATCACAAATAGTGGAAATACTGCACCCTAACTTTGTTGGTCACAATACTGCCACAAAAAGTGTCAGTTTGCCATATTTAGCACTATTTTTTTGTCAAAAGCTGCTTAGCTCAGGCAACTTTTCAGAAACATAATTATCCAAACAAATGTAATGGAAAATATTCAGGAAGTAGTCTCAAATTATTTATATAATTTGTTTCCATTATAAGTCAGTTTGCATTATAGCGAACACAGCTTTTTTTCCAAAATGAAACAGTTCAGGAAACTTTTATTATCCACCCAAATGTGCTTGAAAATACTCGGTAAGTAGTCCCAAATAAATGAACATTTTATCATTGGTTAAAAATGCTAAAATGTTATAAAAAGAAAAAAAAACATGATGTAGTAGGACAGATTAGTATTGACATATTTTTGTTCAAATATTGTTTCTTACAATTACTGGCTCCTTGATTTACTTAATGGTTAAGAACTGAGACAGCAAACCCATTGATTTTACCTCAAGTTTAGCAAATTTACAATGTCATGCAATAATATGCCGGTAATTTAAAATATTCATATAAGAACACTAATTTGTATCATTCGACTTCACTCATATGTGTCTTATTTTGTTTCTGAAACCGAGTTCTGCTGCAGCTGATGCTAGAGAGTGTTCATGGGCGACACATTTACAATTACTGCAAAAGGACCATGTCTATTGCACCCAGACTGCCATTTGCAATGCAGGTTGTGCTGTTTCTGAGGGATCAATTTATTCCTGATTGAAAATGTTTATTTTCACAAGACATGTCTCCCCAGAAATATCCCAGTTGCAATGCACATGCAGCCCCATCCTTACACAACAAGACCTTAACCATTGCCCAGAATGATTTGCCCAGTATAGTTTGAAGAGTGTACATACAATTGATTGTTATTCTTTCAAACATGTCGGTCAAAGGCAATGAAGTGGAAAAATTGAGAAAAACAGAATCAAAAACCCACATAGAGAACAAGAGTTTCAATCCCTGTGCCAACAAGTTTACAAGAAGGATGTTATTTGCTTACAGAAAAGTACAAGAAAAGTACTATAAGGAAACTATATGCAAACATGATTTGTGAATTGACAGCTTGATAAATAAACTCTAATGGGGACTGAACAACAACAGAACCACCAGTCCTGCACCATTAGCATTGGTTCTAAAAGAAGTTGGCCCTACTGTCTTTCAATGGCAGCAAGGGAGACAAAAATTGTTTGGTTTGGTTAACATGTAGAAATGGATTATTGCCCTTGTTTAAACGTTTTCTTTATTTTTGCCAAATGTTCCAGTAACCAGTAACTATAATGTTATGTAGTCCATTTTTAACTCAGCTGAGTTCGAGAATGAAATGCAAAATATTCGGAAAACGTAAGAAAACATTTCTATAAAATTATGTAAAAATCTAGTAGTTCCTGACAAAAATACTTTAATACTAAAGTTTCTCTATCTGCATTTTGTTGTTATGATTTACAGATTGAATTTTGTGGTTGTGGTGTCACAGGGTGATACTTATCATTGTACAATTCTGTATTTACTAGAAATTACAATTTAGAAATAATTTTCGATTTTGAGTTTTTATCTGCAAAAAAACAATTATTTTGAGTTTTGATGTGCCAGAAATAAACCCTCATGGTTTAATATATGCGCTTCAGAATAAAATATTATTGTTTATTTACAGATAAACAATGACCAAGCTATAATTATTCAGATTCTTACATGACCTGACAACATATTCTGCAATTACAATGCAAACTATATTTCACAGTTTCAAACTACTTTTTCAAGTTGTTTATTGGCAATTTAACAACGGAAATTTTGCGCGTGTCATGTTAGAATTACAGATTTGTCATCCCAAACATTTTGGCTATACTGAACACAGAACTGGTTTGAACAGACAACTACATTTATACCAGTCTGAAAGAGTGTTCACTGCTACCTGTCATCACAGATGATGAAAAAGGCCAGGTCCATTAAAAGAGCATATTTCAACTGAAGCATTTGTTGCTCTGATGAACACGAGTCTTTCAGTAATAACCATCTTGTCATGTAATTTGACCTAGTGACCTAGTTTTTGACTCCAAACTATAGCTATCACTTAAGGTGATACCCCATACCGCTTTGACGCAAATAGGAGTCAGTATTTTGACAAAAAGGCGCTTTATTTTGACATCTGACCTCAAAGTATGACCTTGCCCTTTAAGGTAGCCATCTGCTTCTTGTGCGCGACACACCGTCACATATAGGTTAAGATGTGTGCCAAGTTATTTCAAAATCCTTCAATGAATGGGAAAGTTAGAGCTCAGACAAGCGGTATTGTGACAATTGTTTTGACCATTAACCTCAAAGTATGACCTTGACCTTTAAGATAACGATCCAGTTCATGTGCACGATGCACCGTCTTAGCCAGGTTAACATTTGTGCCATGTTATTTAAAACTCCTTCCATGCATTGGAAAGTTAGAGCCTGGACAAGCAGTATTTTGATAATAAGGGGCCTCTATTTTAACCTTTGACCTCAAAATATGACCTTGACCTTTAAGGCAGCCATCTGGTTCTTGTGCACAACACTGTCTCATGTAGGTTAAAATTTGTGCCAAGTTATTTCAAAATCCTGCAATGAATGGGGAAGTAAGAGTCAGGACAATTTTCGAGACAGACTGACGGACAATGCATATAAACCGACAGACCGACGGGACAAAGTGATTCCTATATATCCCCCTACCTACGGGCGGAGATATAATAATTCATATTTGATAATTCTGAACAAGTTTCAAAAAAATCTGATGAAGATGAGTGTAAACACGCTAATCATGTTATTGGAACAAAAGTCAATCATCAAGCAGCATCTTCATCACCACCACCAGTATCATCAAGATATGAGTCATCATTATCAGCAGCAACATCAGCATCACCATTCTATTATAATCATCATCAAAATATGAGCCATCAGCAGCAGCCTCAACAGCAACATCAGCATCAGCATCTTATCATACTTATAATCACCAAAGCCATCGTCACTAAAACAGTTATTTATTTCCAAGTAAATATGACAGTCTATTTCGGATGGTCCAGCATGTTGTAATACAGTATTGCACTGCACATTACTGACATAATGTGCATCTTTAAATTAATGCCAACATTTTTAATAAAAAATAAAATACATGTACTGACATGCAGAAAGACCATAGGCATTGCTCTCTATATATTATAAAGTATAGATTTTAATGTAGGAAACTAGTTCTTCATCACTATGGTTTCAAATGCAGGATCGAATATCCTGACCCCTAGGTCAATGTCAGACAATGTTGAATTTAGAAATTATTTTCGATTGATCGTTGTTGATTGGCCAATAAACAATGATTTGGAGTTCTGATACGTAGGAATTAAACCATGAGGGCATTATCCCGAGTGGTTTAATAGCCGCGCATCAAAACAACAAAGAGTTGTTTATTGGATAATAAAGAACGATCATGCAAAAATTATTTTGATTCTAACATGATTTCACAAATATTTTTGCAATTGTAGTGAGAACTACATTTTATTATGCTCTGCTCAGAATCGGGACAACCTTTTGCGTCGTTTATTGTGTAGTTTAACAACGATTGTTCTTTGTCTAAAGAAAAATTAGTGACTTAGATGAATAAGCTATAACTTGCAATCACCAGCAAAATTGACACAAAATACACATCAATATAATGTTTATAAATTATTAAAACTAGCAAGCATTTCTGTGAAAGAACCACCCAGCAGAATTACTGTTTGCAGCCAGTTAAAACTTATGTACTTTGTACACATTCTCAAGTCTGTTTACTTAGTAAAACCAGTTATTTGTCTTTAAAATGAATTAAATTCAATAGTTCAATATAAAACATGTTTAAACTAAACAAATATAGCTTGACTTCTGCTTTGGTAATTATTATTATTATTATTTTTTTTTTTTTGTTGTACGTGAATACATTATCTAAGAGTACACAGGCAATGGAATATCACTGATTTATGATAGAAATTCTCACTGGAACTACGTACAGTATATCAATAATGCAGGGGAGATCACTTTTAAAGTTTTAGTTTGAGAAGTCTAACAGAGTTCTCTCCCTGGAATAAGAATAACCAAGTAAAATGCTCTAATATTAACTGTCACATTCAACTTTACTCATTACAAAAGCCGTTTTCTGCTTTATGCTTATAAGATACATGAAAATAAAAGTAAAAGTAAAATCTCTTCATTAATCTGTGCAAAATGTCACCCAAAGAGAACCGACAAGACATTATTGGTCGTTACGAAAGTCAGGACATTGTTTGATGGAGAAGTCTCGCACAAACAACTGTTTTCTATAACTATAACACTTTATTTGTCATAGGGTAATTTCTTGTTGTTGTGTTTTCTTTAAGGGAACAATCAATTTAACTTCTAGTTCATTGTAACCACAATGCACAATGCTTTGCTTGTGAAAACTGTAAACATGCAACTACATTGATTTTTTCCAAGTTTCTCTTTTTCCTTGGTCTTTAAGAATTTAGAACTGATTATGTATTATTCAAAGATGCAAGGTTATATATCAGCTAGCTATTAGTTATACAGACATAGGCTTAAGGTAGATCATGGTTATTTTCCTTGATCGTTGAAATCGTTTAAAATCAATAACTGTACAACCACTTGCACTGCTGTGTTGTTCCATGTCAACAACAATTTTGATTTTATTTCACATTTTAATTGGCAAAGACAAAAGTTTGTTGCTAATTTTTGACAAAGGATAATGTTAAATGAAACCAATAGTACAAGAAAAGACAACAGACTCTCATTCAAAGTGCCTTGACATACTACAGAAGACTTTCACTGACAGACTGAATATGGGTAATAAATAAATCAAGGATTTTTTGTAAGTGTCTTTTGGCCAGATGTTTTGCTATATATACACATGTCTGCTAACTAAACAACTACAAGATGTTCTTCCATATAGTTACTAATGATGGTGCTGCAAATCGCATCCAAACTGTTACAACAGCTCACATTGGCTGCAGTAAATGCAACTATTGAGTACAGTGTAATTGTTAGTATCAAAACACATTATGCATAAATAGTTGAATTACTTATCCATTTGTTCTACATTGCTTAGTCATATCTGTTGGTGTCACACCGTGTTTGGTCTACCACCAGTTTTGATGCGTAGCATAAAATAAAACTATTAAATGAGCAATCCCACTAACATCACAGACACACCACCAACCTCCTTACAAACTGAACTGCTGCAAATCCCAGAGAAATATTAAAACAACCATTACACGGCTATAAATGTGAATGTACCTTTTCAAAGCTTAGATATATTTATATTTTGTACACCTTGTAATCACTTGTTTTGTGACATATTACTGATATATTTCAGATTTGACAACACCCTTGGAGAAATGCCACTGGAAACCAGTGATCACATCACTCAAGGGTATGTGTCTACAATTGAAGCAAGGCTCCAACAGGCAAAACAGTTATTTTCAGCACAAACATAACTAATAAACATGCATGTACATATTTATTTGGACGATTGAAACATGACAACTTCAGAAATAAATGAACACCTATCAGCTGCTAAGTTAAGAAAAGAACAAGAGCTGTCAGAGGACAGCGCGCTCGACTTTTCTTGTGCTTGTCAGAGTTACTGGCATTTTTTTTCTAAAACAAGAAATATGGAAATTCAACGAAAACCAAATTTTCTAACGAAATGCTTTTAAGTCAGCACATCAATACAATTTTTAGTAAAAGTGACCTTGACCCCACCCACCTCATATGCAATCCCAAGCGAGGTCTTGATATCAAGTATCTATGTATAAAGTTTCATTAAAATATCTCTATGCATTCTCAAGTTATTGAGCAGAAACTGTTGTTCAATTTTAGTAACAGTGACCATGACCTTGACCCTATATGCAATCCCAAGTGAGGTCTCGATATAAGGTATGTATATATTAAGTTTCATTAAAATATCTCAATGCGTTCTCAAGTTATTGAGCGGAAACCGTTTCTCTATTTTTAGTAACAATGACCTTGACTTCACCCACTCCATATGCAATCCCAAGCGAGGTCTCGATATAAGGTACGTATGTATAATGTTTCATTAAAATATCTCAATGCGTTCTCAAGTTCTTAAGCGGAAACCGTTTTTCTATTTTTAGTAACAGTGACCTTGACCCCACCCACCCCATATGCAACTCCAAGTGAGGTCTCGATCTAAGGTATCTTCGTATTAAGTTTCATTAAAATATCTCAATGCGTTCTCAAGTTATTCAGCGGAAACCGTTTTTCTATCTATAGTACCAGTGACCTTGACCTCACCCACCCCATATGCAATCCCAAGCGAGGTCTGAAAATAAGGTATCGATGTAATAAGTTTCATTAAAATATCTCAATGCATTCTCAAGTTATTCAGCGGAAACCGTTTTTCTATTTTTAGTAATAGTGACCTTGACCCCACCCACCCCATACGCAATCCCAAGCGAAGTCTTGATATAAGGTATCTATGTATAAAGTTTCATTAAAATATCTCAATGCGTTCTCAAGTTATTGAGCGGAAACCGTTTCTCTATTTTTAGTAACAGTGACTGACTTCACCCACTCCATATGCAATCCCAAGCGAGGTCTCGATATAAGGTATGTATGTATAAAGTTTCATCAAAAAATCTCAATGCGTTCTCCAGTTATTGAGCGGAAACCGTTTTTCTATTTTTAGTCACAGTGACCTTGACCCCACCCACCCCATATGCAATTCCAAGCGAGGTCTCGATAAAAGGTATCTATGTATTAAGTTTCAATAAAATATCTCAAAGCGTACTCAAGTTATTGAGAGGAAACCGTTTTTCTATTTATAGTAACAGTGACCTTGACCTTCACCCCACCCACCCCATATGAAATCCCAAGTGGTCTTGATATAACGTATCTATGTATTAAGTTTTATTAAAATGTCTCAATTTGTTCTCAAGTTATTGAGCGGAAACAGTTTTTCTATTTTTAGTAACAGTGACCTTGACCCCACCCACCCCATATGCAATCCCTAGCGAGGTCTCGCTATAAGGTATCTATGTTTGCAGTTTCATTACAATAGCTTAATCTGTTCTCGAGTTAGAGAGTGGAAACGAAAAGTTAAGAAACTAGCTCACCGAAAAACTTTCACCTGTCCATATAGCTTATATGTAAAATTTTTAAGTGTAAAAATGCCCATAATTTTGACAAATTTCAAACTAGAGTTATCAAAATTGGCCTATGGGTTCATTTTAATATAGGAAATAAGTGTTCTAAGTTTGAATGAAATCCCTTAAGCCATTCCTGAGAAACCGGCTTACCGAAAAACTTTACCTATAGGTTCATTTTAATGTGGGGAATAAATGTTTAAGTTTGAATGAAATCCCTCAAGCCATTCCTGAGAAACTAGCTTACCGAAAAACTTTAACCTAGCTCGGACATCTACGCCGACGTAAGGGCGACTAGAATAGCTTGCCTTTTCTTCAAAAAGTCGAGCTAAAAACTGAGCAATTAGAAAGTTGGGTCTACATACATAACCAAACTGAGTGATAAATTGAACTAATATTGCTTGAATGCATGGTCACAAATATGCAGAAGACATGATATATATACTTGTGAACAGGTTTTGTTTCACACTGATAAAACAAGCATCGCCCGTTGACTGAATTATACTCGAACATTACCTTTCAATCTATTGTCACTAGCATGTGTTGAAAATGCATCAGTTTTCTCAATGATTATATCCTCATCTTTATCCAAATTGTATTAATATAAAATAAGACAGAAGATCAGATTATTTCAACCAAGGGATTCTATGACATATCAGCAAAGAAATTTTTTTAAAGGTTAAACAATTCCACCATATTCAAACACTTCCACCATATTATAAATTTTCTTCAGAATTTAAAATAATCGGACTCGGCATAAAAGACAATATTTGCAATATTTGATGAACAAAGGTCAAATTGCAGGAGAGATTCCCTATACCGATAGCTTACCAATCACTTTGAAAGTAAGCTTAATTGTTAATAAGAACACACTTTAGTTCAACATTTTGATAATTGTTAATAGCAACAAACTATAGGACAACATTTGTCAGCCATATAGTGTGTTCCCGATAGTTCTGAACAATTCTTACCAAAGTATCAGTCAACCGCTGGTTAGACTTGAATTTGGGGTCTCCAGTCAGCACTCTGCCTGCCTGTCAGTGACTCCCAGTAAGCTGATATGGTATGCACAAGGACCCCATGGACTGCATTCCTACTTTGTTGCTGTGCAGCTAAATATTAATGTAACCAATATGCAACGACAATCAAATAATAGAAATACAATCTATTTAAAATCAGACAAAGTTTACATACCCATTTACCAGTTTACCTTAGGTAGGTGTGATTAAATACTGGCATGTTTGTAATAGTAAGTTTGGAAGGAAAAACCAAATAAAGGGCAATTACTCTAGAAATACTGAAAAAAAAAATCAATCAATCCTCTTGTATTATCTTCATCGTTGCAAAGACCTCATTGAAATTATTTTTCAAGCTTTGCAAAAATGGAAACTGACCAACAGATAGCCTAATGCACAAATTAACAGTCTTGCACATTTTCAACAATAGTAAGCGAAAAATGTTAAATAATGAAAATGTGGCACTTACCTTTGTAAAACATTCCATGTGAGACATCCAGGCCAGGACACTTTGTACTGCCTTGTGGCTGCGCAGGCAAGCAGGTTCCAAACCGAATTTTTGAATAAATGTGAGTAGTAAAACCAGCCATTTGAAAGAAAATTTAACAAAACACTACCTAATAAGCCTATATTGCCAGGTAAATTATGCACTTACTCAGTCATGGTGAGGAAGTCGTTGAGGTATCCAGCTTTAGCTTGGGAGCTCAATTCATTAGGTCAGTATTCCGAAATGAAGGGGCCGCCGCCGCCAAAGGAAGTTGTTGAGGTATCCAGCTTTAACTTGGGAGCTCAACTCATTAAGTCAGTATTCCGAAATCTTTCTTAAAGTCACTAAGCACTGGTTCTATTTATAATGTTACTTGAATGGTTCTTAATAGGCCACAGCTATCAATACAACCAAGTCAAAAAAATAAATAGCTTCAAGCACGATTTAAAACAACATTGACATCTAACAATTGTTTAACAATGAAGACTCCTGATGAGAGCTTTTTTCACCCTGTGACATCAAGAAAATTACTTAATGTTCAATTTAATAGAATGGTTTGAAACAGAAATATTACACATACATTATCCATATTTTACACATACCATAATCCAACAAGATGTCACTGTGTTGTTCTGTCATCAATGTTTCACCAGCGCTGTGAGCTGGGATGTTCAGAAGCTGCATGAAGCACTTTTTGCCATTCAGACTCAAACCCTCGACCGCATGTGCATGGCTGTCACATTCAGTCTGTGTGTCCACACTGTCCAGGCCTCTCCATCTAATTATAGACATTACATACGTGCCAAAAACCTAAGCATAATCCAATTCACTATTCAGTATTAAATGAATTCTCGGCAATGTAGTGCATCTTTCCCACAGGAAACAAGAACTGGTTCTACCCAGGTAACACACTCAAAAATGTTTTAATAAGCCAAATACTGGTCATGCTATCATCACCAGATCCTGTGAGATGATGGTCCGTGTCAGGAACAATCCTAAACACTCATAGGACTAGATTAAACGAGGCATAAATATTCCTGGTCATAGCTTAATCTAGTTCCAATTATTGTAAGCTTAATTCATATATAGAGACTTTAAGACATTTTCAAAGACCAGTCTCTAAGACTCTTATAAGAGTAAAATATTATTTTTATAAGTTCTTATTATTATTTCAAAACACTGATTTAAAGGCTACATACCACTTTCTTAAATATTCCACACATGAAGGTTCTAAGGAAAACTTTTAGAAAGTGGTAGAATATTAGAATAATGCCAAGTGGAACCATTTTGAGATTGTGGCGATTGCCTGACGCTTTAGTACCGAAAGTCAAAATCAGGTATCGCTTTTGACACAGCTTGTTTGAATATCCAATACATTAATATGGGCAATCAAATAGAACACCTTATTAATTTCTTGCTATAAGTGGATTGGACGAAGTTGTATGTTCACTAAATACTAACAATTAGCTCATTCAACAATTTTTATGAATAGATAAACGAATAGACATGACAAAAACCAAACCAAACAATAAAATACTGTTAAATCATTTAATTTCACAGGTATCTAAATTTCATGCATTTTTGAAGAATGGTTAATTCTTAAACTCACGCACTTTTTTGTACATTTTTTAATATTCCTGCAAAAGAAAAATCATATTATTTTCATTTCTTTTCAATTTTTGACTTATGAAATAATTATCAATTTATTGTTGTTTATCGGCCAATAAACAATGATTTGGAGTTCTGATGCAAAGGAATTAAACCACAAGGGCATTATCCGAGTTGTTTAATAGCCACGCATGAGAACGACAAAGAGTTGTTTATCGGTCTATAAACAACGACAATGCGAAAATTACTTCGATTCTAACATGATTTGACATACAGTTGAACCTTGTCATCTCAACCTCGGTTCAGTCGAATTTCCGGTTAAGTCGAAGTAGAGACAAATTCCCGATTGTCCATCTTCTTATTTCATATAAAATATTGTTGTTTATCTCGAAGTTTTTAACTCGAAATATCGGATAAGTCAAAGTGAATTTCATTCCTTAGCTGTATTTTCACATGTATTATTGCGTGTTTATCTCGAAGTGCCATCACGTTCTGCAGCTCAAACCCGATAATAGCCTCATGGCAGATCCCTGTCAAGGTTTGTCATATATTGCATACATGTTAGCCCGTGTTCGCTAAAAGTCTTTGATCTGGGTTGCGTGCGCTTTAATCTCACTATTTGTTAATTGATGGCAACATCACTAGAAGCATTGGCGGAACAGTCAGAAGATTCCTCGAGCAGCTGCTAGGTAGCGAAGATAGGATAAACAGAAAAAAACTTTCTGTTCAACACCCTCTCCAAACAGAAAGACATAACTTTGTAAATAAAAACTGACTTTCTCATTATGTGTACTATGTTATTTGTGCTATGATTCATATGGTTGTTTGTCATGCTTTGATGTGTATGTTTAACTTGTTATGTTTTGTGCTGAAATGTAAATTGCATTTGTTATATTTATAAATGTAATAATAAAATAAAATACTAAAATTGTATCGGTAATTTTAATAATAATATCATCTTTATTATAATGACAGCCAAAACGTAAGCATTGACAAACAGTTCAATGTAACCCAATTCTACTTTCACAACGTTCGAGTTCAGATAAATCGAACTACGGATATCTCGAAGTCGCCATTGCATTCCCGTCAACTTCTAGATAACGGGGTTCAGCTGTATGTTTTTGCAATTGTAATTGGAACTACTTTTTACCCTGCTCTGCTCAGAATTGGGACTTATTTTGCATCGTTTATTGGGTAGTTTAACAATGATAATTTTGTTCTTTGCCCATAGAAAACTTAGCGAGTATCATGTTAGAATACACTTTCTATCATAACAACATTTAGTTTTATGTCACTTTATCAAAGGCCCCCCTTGTTGTATACTCAAACTGCAAGAAACATAACCCAACATTTGTCCTCTAAAATAAACTAGATGCCTGTTGGCAAAATGTCGAGCCCATTGTCAATAAAGCAACTTGTATTGTAGTTATTTAACATCTCATTTTCTAACAAGCAGATCTTTTCCTTTGACCTCTAAGCGTGACCTTGACGTCAGGGCAACAGGTCTTGCATGCAAAATGCCATATCCACATGGTGACCATTTGAGGCAACTTATTTTAAAATTGCCTGATGAATGATAAAGTTACAGTCCGTACAAGCTGTATTACGCCCATGTTTGACCTTTGATTTTTAAGTGTGATCTTGACCTTTGAGCTAGGGACACAGGTCTTGCGCGCGACACGCCGTCTCCACATAGTGAACATTTGTGGCAAGTTATTTTAAAATTGCCTGATGAATGAGGAAGTTACAGTCCTGACAAGATCGGACGGATGGACGCATTCATTTACGCACATACACTGAACTGCCATTGTGTCAACTAAGTCGAGCTGACCGCAGGCGGGCTCAACAAAAACAATATATTAACGTAGGGTCTGAAAGATTGGATCACAAAGTCAGCGCAAACTAGACCACCGTGAAATAAAATGATTTTACAGCTAACGTTTTATTCCATATCTACAAGTACACTACCAATAACGCCAATTCATATGGTTGTGTTTTGTCTGCACTGTTTACAAGTAAATTGCGTATTACAATGCACAGGTTCAAAGATGGTGTATTGGCCGAGTACACTTATTGATGATCACACGTACAATTCAGAACATTTGCAATATGGTCTGGAAAATAATGATGGCAGCTTTTTTATGTATCCTTAAGAATGAAAAATATTGAATTTACCTTAAGTTCGCAATAAATCTATGATAATATAATGACGGACACAGGGCTATAAGAAAATACTTACTTCTGCGACATGTCGTGTCAAACTTGCATGTGCAATCAAATTTATTTTTGTTTCATATAATTAGATATATTTTAAAAATCTGAATTGAGAGCTACCTTTTGTTTCATACTTTACAGGCTAACTCATTTTTAGTATATGCTACTTTAACTGCATGTAATAAAAGGGACTTGTTCACAGATTTTCGCATTTTTTGAAGTATGCAATTAAATGTCTTAACTTGACAGATTTAAGCATCGGAATTAAAAAGCTCAAGTATAATAACAAGAAAAGTATTTAGAAAAAAGAAAGAAAAGAAAAACAAGAGGGCCATAAGGCCCTAGGTCGCTCATCTGAGGGGCTAAGGAACTACTGTTCTGAGCAAGTTTTATGATGATTCGGCTAAAAATGTGGCCTCTAGAGTGTTCACAAGCTTGTTTTGCAATTTTGCCTGGTGACCTAGTTTTTGACCCCACACAGGCTGTCAACCAAGTTGCACAGAAAATATAGGAACAATATAGGAATATTTTCACCTAAAATATAGGACTTTTTGACGATTTTTTGGACAAAATATATGAATTTTATGGTAAAAATACTTCATCTAAATGAAAATATGGGATCATATTCTAGCCTGATAAGTCTTCCAGCTTATGTTTTAATGAACAAATTATTTGCTAAACATGTTCATGCTCATCAATTGGCAATTGAGACACGTATGCTATGACCTAACAATAATCTGAGTATTAAAGTTTGATGCGAGCGAAGTGAGCGGGAAAAAAATCAACATATAGGTTCTTGATATACTGTTCACGGACCAATTTCAGGCTCGTGACTGACCAAATTTCGCAAAAATATAGGAAAAAATTGACCAGTCTCGAACTTGTCGCAGATATCATTTGGACAAATGTTCTTAGCATGTTTCATGCCGACTGGGCTATAAATGTGGCATCTAGAGTATTTACAAACTTTTTTTTCAATTTGTCATGGATACCTATTTTTTAATCCGACATAAGCTAGTTTCAAACTCGTCCGTTAAATCATTGAACAAGTTTCAAGAATATTGTGACTTCTAGAGTGTTCACAAGCATTCTCTTCAATTTGCCCTAGTGAACTCGTCCGAGATATTATTGAAACAAATGTTCTGAGCGAGTTTCAAGAAGATTGGGTAAACAATATGACTTTAAGAGTGTTCACAAGCTTTTTATTCAATTTGACCTAGTGATATAGTTTTTGACTCCACATGACCCAGTTTCGAACTCGTCCGAGATATCATTAGAACAAATGTTCTGGACAAGTTTCATAAAGAGTGGGCAATAAATGTGGCTTCTTGAGTGTTCACAAGCTTTTTAAAGTTTTCAATATAGCCATATAAGGAAAACTGCCCAGCATCATGGCGGCCATGTTTTTCAATGAAGCGGAATCATTTTCAATCTCGGCTGAGATATCATAAGAACAAATGTTCTGAGCAAGTTTCATGATGATTGGGCAAAGAATGTGACTCCTACAGTGTTCACAAGCTTTTTCTATAGCCATATAAGGAAAACTGCTCCGCCCCCTGGTGGCCATGTTTTTCAACGGAGAGGAACCATTGTCGAACTCGGCCGAGATATCATAACAAGCGGGCCATTAGGCCCTAGGTCGCTAACCTGAGGGGCTAAGGAACTACTGTTCTGAGCAAGTTTCATGAAGATTTTGCAAAACATGTGGCCTCTAGAATGTTCACTAGCTTCTTTTTCAATTTGGCCTGGTGACCTAGCTTTTGACCCCATGTGACCTGGTTTCGAATGTGTCTCAGATATCATTTGGACAAATGTTCTGAGCAAGTTTAATGATGATTGGCTTATAAATGTGGCATCTACAGAATTGACAAGCTTTTTCTTAAATTTGTCCTGGTGATCTAGTTTGACCCGACATGAGCTAGTTTCAAACTCGCCCGAGATCTCATTGAAACAAATGTTCTGAGTAAGTTTCAATAATTTTGGGCAAAAAATGTGACTTCTTGAGTGTTTACAATCTTTTTCTTCAATTTGCCCTAGTGACCTAGTTTTTGACCCCACATGACCCAGTTTTGAACTCATGTCAGGTATCATTGGGACAAATGTTCTGAGCAAGCTTGTTGATGATTGGGCTACAAATGTGGCCTCTAGAGTGTTCACACGCTTTTTCTTCAATATGGCCTGGTGATCTATTTTTTGACCTCACGTGACCCAGTTTCGAAGTCAACCGAGATATTATTGAAACAAATGTTCTGAGTGAGTTTCAAGAAGAATCGGTAAAAAATATGATTTCAAGAGTGTTCACAAGCTTTATAATAAATTAGACCTACTGACCTAGTTTTTGAACCCACATGACCCAGTTTCAAACTTGTCCGAGTTATCATTAGAGCAAATGTTCTGCGCAAGTTTCATGAAGATTGTACAATAAATGTGGCCTCTAGAGTGTTCACAAGCTTTTTAAAGTTTTCAATATAGCCATATAAGGAAAACTGCCCCACCCCCTGGGGGCCATGTTTTTCAACGGAGCGGAAACATTTTCGAATTCGGCTGAGATATCATCAGAACATATGTTCTGAGCAAAATTCATGTTGATTGGGCAAAAAATGTGACTTCTAGAGTGTTCACAATCGTTTAATTCAATTTGACCTAGTGACCTAGTTTTGGATCCCACATGACCCAGAATATAACTCAGATGAGACACCATTGGGACAAATGTTCTGACCAAGTTTTATGAAGATTGGGCAAAAAATGTGGCCTCTAGAGTGTTCACAAGGTAAATGTTAACGATGCACGAAACACGACACACAAAAGGCGATCACCAAAGCTCACCATAAGCATGTTGTGCTCAGGTGAGATAAAAACAAATGATCATAGCAAGATTCATGTCGATTGAACGAAAAATGTGACTTCTAGAGTGTTAACAAGCTTTTTCTTCAATTTAACCTAGTGACCCAGTTTTTTACCCCAGATTCTAACTCGGCCGCGATGTCATTGGGACAATTGTTCTGACCATGTTTCATGAAGATTGGGAAAAAAATGTGACTTCTAGAGTGTTCACAAGCTTTTTCAATAGCCATATAAGGAAAACTGACCCCCCCCCCCTTGTCGGCCATGTTTTTCAACGGACCGGAACCATTTTCAAACAAAGCCGAGATATCATAAGAACAAAGGTTCTGAGCAAGTTTCATGTTGATTGGGCAAAAAATGCGACTTCTACAGGTTTCACAGGCTTTTCCTATAGACACATTAGGAAAACTGCCCAGCCCCCTGGCGGCCATGTTTTTCAACGGAGCGGAACCATTTTCGAACTCGACCGAGATATCATAAGAACACAGGTTCTGAGCAAGTTTTATGTTGATTGGGCAAAAAATGTGACTTCTAGAGTGTTCACAAGCTTTTTCTACAGCCATATAAGTACACCTGCCCCACCCCCTGGCGGCCATGTTTTTGAATGGACCGGAACCATTTTCGAACTCACCCGAGATATGTTAAGAACATATGTTCTGAGTAAGTTTCATGTTGATTGGGCAAAAAATGTGACTTCTAGAGTGTTCACAAGCTTTTGCTTCGATTTGACCTAGTGACCTAGTTTTTGACCCCACATGACCCAGTTGCGAACTCGGCCAAATATCATTGGGTCAAATGTTCTGACCAAGTTTCATGAAGATTGGCCAATAAATGTGGCCTCTAGAGTGTTCACAAGGTAAATGTTAACGACGCACGACGCACAAAAGGCGACCACAAAAGCACACCATGAGCATGTTGTGCTCAGGTGAGATAAAACAAATGATCAGAGCAAGATTCATGTTGATTGGGCCAAAAATGTGACTTCTAGAGTGTTCACAAGCTTTTTTCAACTTGACCTAGTAACCTAGTTTTTGACTCTACATGACCCAGTTTCGAACTCGTCCGATATATCATCGGAACAAATGTTCTGAGCAAGTTTCATGAAGATTGAGCAACAAATGTAGCCTCTAGAGTGTTCACAAGGTTAATATGGACGACGAACGATTCACGACGCACGACTGACAAAAGGCGATCACAAAAGTTCACCATGAGCATGTTGTGCTCGGGTGAGCTAAAAAATTGGTCCCACCGGGGTTCGAACCCGGGACCTCCGTATTAAAAGGCTATCACCTTAACCACTCGGCCATTCCGACTTGCATTATTTACTTCATGTAAGTGTTCCACATGTTGTCAACAATTTCAACGAAATTCACAGAAACACTCCAATTTATTCCATCGTTTAAACTAAAACGGCTTTTACAGTATATTTCTTGGTCCATAGTGTTATTTTGCTCCTTTGTATACACTGTTCTTTATTTTTGGAATCGGTGACAAAAAGTTGAACAATTTTCAATTCGTCAATCTGTGAACAGGTCCCTTTAATGTAATCATTATCTGAATATTAATATATATCGGTGAACAATATAGCAGTACTCACATATGTGTTTTCAATGTTTATGAATAACATCAAAGACAAAGGTGAAATAATCAAAATTTTATTCACACTCAGAATATATGGTTTGTGACTTGTCTTACAAAATGTTTTTATTTTAGATAACAGATAACAAATATTAACAAGAGGGCCACAAGGCCCTAGGTCGCTCACCTGAGGGGCTAAGGAACTAAACTGTTTTGAGCAAGTTTCATGAAGATTCGGCCAAAAATTTGGCCTCTAAAGTGTTCACAAGCTTTTTTTTCAATTTGGCCTGGTGACCTAGCTTTTTACCCCATGTCACCTGGTTTCAAATTGTTGCAGATATCATTGCGACAAATGTTCTAAGCAAGTTTTGTGATGATTGGCCTACAAATGTGGCCTCTAGAGTGTTCAAAAGCTTTTTCTTTAATTTGGCCTGGTGACCTAGTTTTTTACCCCACATGACCCAGTTTCGAACTCATCCGAGATAACATTGAAATAAATGTTATGAGCAAGTTTCAAGAAGATTGGGCAAACAATTTGACTTCTAGTGTTCACAAGTTTTTTCTTCAATTTGCCCTCGTGACTTAGTTTTCGACCCCACGTGACCCAGTTTTGAACCCATCTGAGATATCATTGGGACAAATGTTCTAAGCAAGTTCCATGATGATTGGGCTATTAATGTGGTCTCCAGAGTGTTCACAAACTTTTTTCTTCAATTGGGCCTGGGGACCTAGTTTTTAAACTTATCTGAGATATCCTCCTGGTGTCCTAGTTTTTGACCCTAGATGACACAGTTTCAAACTTGTTTGAGATATTATTCAAACAAATGTTCTGAGTAAGTATTAAGAAGTTTGGGGTAAAAAATATGACTTCTAGGGTGTTCACAAGCTTTTTAAAGTTTTCAATATAGCCATATAAGGAAAACTGCCCCGTTCCCTGGCAGCGGTTTATTTTCAATGTAGCAAAACCATTCTCGAATTCAGCCGAGATATCATAAGAACAGATGTTCTGAGCAAGTTTCATGTTGACTGGGCAAAAAATGTGACTTTTGGAGCGTTCTCAAGCTTTTTCTATAGCCATATAAGGAAAACTGCCTCGCCCTCTGGCGGCCATGTTTTTCAACGGAGCGGAACCATTTTCAAATTTGGCCTAGATATCATAAGAACAAATGGTCTGAGCAAGTTTCATGTTAATTGGGCTAAAAATGTGACTTCTAGATGTGTTCACAAGCTTTTTCTTCAATTTCACCTAGTGACCTAGTTTTTGACCCCACATGACCCAGTTTGGAATTCTTTCGAGATATTATTGGGACAAATGTTCTGGGCAAGTTTCATGAAGATTGGGCAATAAATGTAGCCTCTAGAGTGTTCACAAACTTTTTAAAGTTTTCAATAGAGCCATATAAGGAAAACTGCCCCGCCCTATGGCAGCCATGTTTTTCAACGGATTGGAACTATTTTACAACTCGGCTGAGATATCATAAGAACAAATGTTCTGAGCAAGTTTCATATTGATTGGGCAAAAAATGTGACTTTTGGAGCGTTCACAAGCTTTTTCTACAGCCATATAAGGAAAACTGCCCCGCCCCCTGGCAGCCATGTTTTTCAATGGAGCGGAACTATTTTCGAGTTCGGCCTAGATATCACAAGAACAAATGTTCTGAGCAACTTTCATGTTCATTGGGCTAAAAAAAGTGACTTCTAGAGTGTTCACAAGCTTTTTCTTCAAGTTGTTGACCTATTGACCTAGTTTTCGACCCAACATGACCTAGTTTCGAACTCGTTCGAGATATCATAGGGACAAATGTTCTGGGCAAGTTTCAAGAAGATTGGGCAATAAATGTGGCCCTTAGAGTGTTCACAAGCTTTTTAATTTTCAATATAGCTAGCTATATAAGGAAAACTGCCCAGCCCCGTGGCAGCCATGTTTTTTAAACAAAGTGGAACCATTTTCGAACTTGGCTAAGATATCATAAGAACAAAGGTTCTGAGCAAGTTTCGTGTTGATTGGGCAAAAAATGTGACTTCTAGAGTGTTAACAAGCTTTTTCTAGAGCCATATATGGAAAACTGTTCCGCCCCCTGGTGGCCGTGTTTTTCAACGGAGCGGAACATTTTCAAAAGCGACCGAGATATCATAAGAACAAATATTCTGAGCAAGTTTCATGTTGATTGGGTCAAAAAAAAGATTTCTAGAGCGTTGACAAGCTTTTTTTCAATTTGACCTAGTGACCTAGTTTTTGAACCCACATGACCAAGTTTCGAACTCAACTGAGAAATCATTGGGATAAATGTTCTGGGCAAGTTTCATGAAGATTGAGCAATAAATGTGGCCTCTAGAGTGTTCACAAGCTTGTCAAAGTTTTCAATATAGCCATATAAGGAAAACTGCCCCACCCTGTGGCAGCCATGTTTTTCAACGGACTGGAACAATTTTCGAACTTGGCTGAGATATCATAAGAACAAATGTTCTGAGCAAGTTTCATGTTGATTGACCAAAAAATGTGACTTCTACAGTGTTCACAAGCTTTTTCAACAGCCATATAAGGAAAACTGACCCCCCCCCCCCTTGTCGGCCATGTTTTTCAACAGACCGGAACCATTTTCAAACCTAGCCGAGATATCATAAGAACAAAGGTTCTGAGCAAGTTTCATGTTGATTGGGCAAAAAATGCGACTTCTACAGGTTTCACAGGCTTTTCCTATAGACACATTAGGAAAACTGCCCAGCCCCCTGGCGGCCATGTTTTTCAACGGAGCGGAACCATTTTCGAACTCAACCGAGATATCATAAGAACACAGGTTCTGAGCAAGTTTTATGTTGATTGGGCAAAAAATGTGACTTTTAGAGTGTTCACAAGCTTTTTCTACAGCCATATAAGGAAACCTGCCCCACCCCCTGGCGGCCATGTTTTTGAATGGACCGGAACCATTTTCGAACTCACCCGAGATATGTTAAGAACATATGTTCTGAGTAAGTTTCATGTTGATTGGGCAAAAAATGTGACTTCTAGAGTGTTCACAAGCTTTTGCTTCGATTTGACCTAGTGACCTAGTTTTTGACCCCACATGACCCAGTTGCGAACTGGGCCAAATATCATTGGGACAAATGTTCTGACCAAGTTTCATGAAGATTGGCCAATAAATGTGGCCTCTAGTGTGTTCACAAGGTAAATGTTAACGACGCACGACGCACAAAAGGCGACCACAAAAGCACACCATGAGCATGTTGTGCTCAGGTGAGATAAAACAAATGATCAGAGCAAGATTCATGTTGATTGGGCAAAAAATGTGACTTCTAGAGTGTTCACAAGCTTTTTTCAACTTGACCTAGTAACCTAGTTTTTGACTGTACATGACCCAGTTTCGAACTCGTCCGAGATATCATCGGGACAAATGTTCTGAGCAAGTTTCATGAAGATTGGGCAACAAATGTAGCCTCTAGAGTGTTCACAAGGTTAATATTGACGACGAACGATTCACGACTGACAAAAGGCGATCACAAAAGTTCACCATGAGCATGTTGTGCTCGGGTGAGCTAAAAAATTGGTCCCACCGGGGTTCGAACCCGGGACCTCCGTATTAAAAGGCTATCACCTTAACCACTTGGCCATTCCGACTTGCATTATTTACTTCATGTAAGTGTTCCACATGTTGTCAACAATTTCAACGAAATTAACAGAAACACTCCAATTTATTCCATCGTTTAAACTAAAACGGCTTTTACAGTATATTTCTTGGTCCATAGTGTTATTTTGCTCCTTTGTATACACTGTTCTTTATTTTTGGAATCGGTGACAAAAAGTTGAACAATTTTCAATTTGTCAATCTGTGAACAGGTCCCTTTAATGTAATCATTATCTGAATATTAATACCTTATCGGAGACAATATAGCAGTACTCACATATGTGTTTTCAATGTTTATGAATAACATCAAAGACAAAGGTGAAATAATCAAAATTTTATTCACACTCAGAATATATGGTTTGTGACTTGTCTAACAAAATGTTTTTATTTTAGATAACAGATAACAAATATTAACAAGAGGGCCACAAGGCCCTAGGTCGCTCACCTGAGGGGCTAAGGAACTAAACTGTTTTGAGCAAGTTTCATGAAGATTCGGCTAAAAATTTGGCCTCTAAAGTGTTCACAAGCTTTTTTTTCAATTTGACCTGGTGACCTAGCTTTTTACCCCATGTCACCTGGTTTCAAATTGTTGCAGATATCATTGCGACAAATGTTCTAAGCACGTTTTGTGATGATTGGCCTACAAATGTGGCCTCTAGAGTGTTCAAAAGCTTTTTCTTTAATTTGGCCTGGTGACCTAGTTTTTTACCCCACATGACCCAGTTTCGAACTCATCCGAGATAACATTGAAATAAATGTTATGAGCAAGTTTCAAGAAGATTGGGCAAACAATTTGACTTCTAGTGTTCACAAGTTTTTTCTTCAATTTGCCCTCGTGACTTAGTTTTCGACCCCACGTGACCCAGTTTTGAACCCATCTGAGATATCATTGGGACAAATGTTCTAAGCAAGTTCCATGATGATTGGGCTATTAATGTGGTCTCCAGAGTGTTCACAAACTTTTTTCTTCAATTGGGCCTGGGGACCTAGTTTTTAAACTTATCTGAGATATCCTCCTGGTGTCCTAGTTTTTGACCCTAGGTGACACAGTTTCAAACTTGTTTGAGATATTATTCAAACAAATGTTCTGAGTAAGTATTAAGAAGATTGGGGTAAAAAATATGACTTCTAGGGTGTTCACAAGCTTTTTAAAGTTTTCAATATAGCCATATAAGGAAAACTGCCCCGTTCCCTGGCAGCGGTTTATTTTCAATGTAGCAAAACCATTCTCGAATTCAGCCGAGATATCATAAGAACAGATGTTCTGAGCAAGTTTCATGTTGACTGGGCAAAAAATTTGACTTTTGGAGCGTTCTCAAGCTTTTTCTATAGCCATATAAGGAAAACTGCCTCGCCCTCTGGCGGCCATGTTTTTCAACGGAGCGGAACCATTTTCGAATTTGGCCTAGATATCACAAGAACAAATGGTCTGAGCAAGTTTCATGTTAATTGGGCTAAAAATGTGACTTCTAGATGTGTTCACAAGCTTTTTCTTCAATTTCACCTAGTGACCTAGTGTTTGACCCCACATGACCCAGTTTGGAACTCGTTCGAGATATTATTGGGACAAATGTTCTGGGCAAGTTTCATGAAGATTGGGCAATAAATGTAGCCTCTAGAGTGTTCACAAACTTTTTAAAGTTTTCAATAGAGCCATATAAGGAAAACTGCCCCGCCCTATGGCAGCCATGTTTTTCAACGGATTGGAACTATTTTACAACTCGGCTGAGATATCATAAGAACAAATGTTCTGAGCAAGTTTCATGTTGATTGGGCAAAAAATGTGACGTTTGGAGCGTTCACAAGCTTTTTCTACAGCCATATAAGGAAAACTACCCCGCCCCCTGGCAGCCATGTTTTTCAATGGAGCGGAACTATTTTCGAGTTCGGCCTAGATATCACAAGAACAAATGTTCTGAGCAACTTTCATGTTCATTGGGCTAAAAAATGTGACTTCTAGAGTGTTCACAAGCTTTTTCTTCAAGTTGTTGACCTATTGACCTAGTTTTCGACCCAACATGACCTAGCTTCGAACTAGTTCGAGATATCATAGGGACAAATGTTCTGGGCAAGTTTCAAGAAGATTGGGCAATAAATGTGGCCCTTAGAGTGTTCACAAGCTTTTTAATTTTCAATATAGCTAGCTATATAAGGAAAACTGCCCAGCCCCGTGGCAGCCATGTTTTTTAAACAAAGTGGAACCATTTTCGAACTTGGCTAAGATATCATAAGAACAAAGGTTCTGAGCAAGTTTCGTGTTGATTGGGCAAAAAATGTGACTTCTAGAGTGTTAACAAGCTTTTTCTAGAGCCATATATGGAAAACTGTTCCGCCCCCTGGTGGCCGTGTTTTTCAACGGAGCGGAACATTTTCGAAAGCGACCGAGATATCATAAGAACAAATATTCTGAGCAAGTTTCATGTTGATTGGGCCAAAAAAAAGATTTCAAGAGCGTTCACAAGCTTTTCTTCAATTTGACCTAGTGACCTAGTTTTTGAACCCACATGACCAAGTTTCGAACTCAACTGAGAAATCATTGGGATAAATGTTCTGGGCAAGTTTCATGAAGATTGAGCAATAAATGTGGCCTCTAGAGTGTTCACAAACTTGTCAAAGTTTTCAATATAGCCATATAAGGAAAACTGCCCCACCCTGTGGCAGCCATGTTTTTCAACGGACTGGAACAATTTTCGAACTTGGCTGAGATATCATAAGAACAAATGTTCTGAGCAAGTTTCATGTTGATTGGGCAAAAAATGTGACTTGTAGAGTGTTCACAAGCTTGTTCAACAGCCATATAAGGAAAACTGACCCCCCCACTTGTCGGCCATGTTTTCCAACGGACCGGAACCATTTTCAAACCTAGCCGAGATATCATAAGAACAAAGGTTCTGAGCAAGTTTCATGTTGATTGGGCAAAAAATGCGACTTCTACAGGTTTCACAGGCTTTTCCTATAGACACATTAGGAAAACTGCCCAGCCCCTTGGCGGCCATGTTTTTCAACGGAGCGGAACCATTTTCGAACTCGACCGAGATATCATAAGAACACAGGTTCTGAGCAAGTTTTATGTTGATTGGGCAAAAAATGTGACTTCTAGAGTGTTCACAAGCTTTTTCTACAGCCATATAAGGAAACCTGCCCCATACCCTGGCGGCCATGTTTTTGAATGGACCGGAACCATTTTCGAACTCACCCGAGATATGTTAAGAACATATGTTCTGAGTAAGTTTCATGTTGATTGGGCAAAAAATGTGACTTTTAGTGTGTTCACAAGCTTTTGCTTCGATTTGACCTAGTGACCTAGTTTTTGACCCCACATGACCCAGTTGCGAACTCGGCCAAATATCATTGGGACAAATGTTCTGACCAAGTTTCATGAAGATTGGCCAATAAATGTGGCCTCTAGAGTGTTCACAAGGTAAATGTTAACGACGCACGACGCACAAAAGGCGACCACAAAAGCACACCATAAGCATGTTGTGCTCAGGTGAGATAAAACAAATGATCAGAGCAAGATTCATGTTGATTGGGCAAAAAATGTGACTTCTAGAGTGTTCACAAGCTTTTTTCAACTTGACCTAGTAACCTAGTTTTTGACTCTACATAACCCAATTTCAAACTCGTCCGAGATATCATCGGGACAAATGTTCTGAGCAAGTTTCATGAAGATTGGGCAACAAATGTAGCCTCTAGAGTGTTCACAAGGTTAATATTGACGACGAACGATTCACGACGCACGACTGACAAAAGGCGATCACAAAAGTTCACCATGAGCATGTTGTGCTCGGGTGAGCTAAAAAATTGGTCCCACCGGGGTTCGAACCCGGGACCTCCGTATTAAAAGGCTATCACCTTAACCACTCGGCCATTCCGACTTGCATTATTTACTTCATGTAAGTGTTCCACATGTTGTCAACAATTTCAACGAAATTCACAGAAACACTCCAATTTATTCCATCGTTTAAACTAAAACGGCTTTTACAGTATATTTCTTGGTCCATAGTGTTATTTTGCTCCTTTGTATACACTGTTCTTTATTTTTGGAATCGGTGACAAAAAGTTGAACAATTTTCAATTCGTCAATCTGTGAACAGGTCCCTTTAATGTAATCATTATCTGAATATTAATATATATCGGTGAACAATATAGCAGTACTCACATATGTGTTTTCAATGTTTATGAATAACATCAAAGACAAAGGTGAAATAATCAAAATTTTATTCACACTCAGAATATATGGTTTGTGACTTGTCTTACAAAATGTTTTTATTTTAGATAACAGATAACAAATATTAACAAGAGGGCCACAAGGCCCTAGGTCGCTCACCTGAGGGGCTAAGGAACTAAACTGTTTTGAGCAAGTTTCATGAAGATTCGGCCAAAAATTTGGCCTCTAAAGTGTTCACAAGCTTTTTTTTCAATTTGGCCTGGTGACCTAGCTTTTTACCCCATGTCACCTGGTTTCAAATTGTTGCAGATATCATTGCGACAAATGTTCTAAGCAAGTTTTGTGATGATTGGCCTACAAATGTGGCCTCTAGAGTGTTCAAAAGCTTTTTCTTTAATTTGGCCTGGTGACCTAGTTTTTTACCCCACATGACCCAGTTTCGAACTCATCCGAGATAACATTGAAATAAATGTTATGAGCAAGTTTCAAGAAGATTGGGCAAACAATTTGACTTCTAGTGTTCACAAGTTTTTTCTTCAATTTGCCCTCGTGACTTAGTTTTCGACCCCACGTGACCCAGTTTTGAACCCATCTGAGATATCATTGGGACAAATGTTCTAAGCAAGTTCCATGATGATTGGGCTATTAATGTGGTCTCCAGAGTGTTCACAAACTTTTTTCTTCAATTGGGCCTGGGGACCTAGTTTTTAAACTTATCTGAGATATCCTCCTGGTGTCCTAGTTTTTGACCCTAGGTGACACAGTTTCAAACTTGTTTGAGATATTATTCAAACAAATGTTCTGAGTAAGTATTAAGAAGTTTGGGGTAAAAAATATGACTTCTAGGGTGTTCACAAGCTTTTTAAAGTTTTCAATATAGCCATATAAGGAAAACTGCCCCGTTCCCTGGCAGCGGTTTATTTTCAATGTAGCAAAACCATTCTCGAATTCAGCCGAGATATCATA
This sequence comes from Congeria kusceri, assembly GCA_027627225.1. Taxonomy (NCBI): domain Eukaryota; kingdom Metazoa; phylum Mollusca; class Bivalvia; order Myida; family Dreissenidae; genus Congeria; species Congeria kusceri. Next base: position 33,352 of record JAPFQT010000253.1, on the reverse strand, counting down.
AGAACAGATGTTCTGAGCAAGTTTCATGTTGACTGGGCAAAAAATTTGACTTTTGGAGCGTTCTCAAGCTTTTTCTATAGCCATATAAGGAAAACTGCCTCGCCCTCTGGCGGCCATGTTTTTCAACGGAGCGGAACCATTTTCAAATTTGGCCTAGATATCATAAGAACAAATGGTCTGAGCAAGTTTCATGTTAATTGGGCTAAAAATGTGACTTCTAGATGTGTTCACAAGCTTTTTCTTCAATTTCACCTAGTGACCTAGTTTTTGACCCCACATGACCCAGTTTGGAATTCGTTCGAGATATTATTGGGACAAATGTTCTGGGCAAGTTTCATGAAGATTGGGCAATAAATGTAGCCTCTAGAGTGTTCACAAACTTTTTAAAGTTTTCAATAGAGCCATATAAGGAAAACTGCCCCGCCCTATGGCAGCCATGTTTTTCAACGGATTGGAACTATTTTACAACTCGGCTGAGATATCATAAGAACAAATGTTCTGAGCAAGTTTCATGTTGATTGGGCAAAAAATGTGACTTTTGGAGCGTTCACAAGCTTTTTCTACAGCCATATAAGGAAAACTGCCCCGCCCCCTGGCAGCCATGTTTTTCAATGGAGCGGAACTATTTTCGAGTTCGGCCTAGATATCACAAGAACAAATGTTCTGAGCAACTTTCATGTTCATTGGGCTAAAAAATGTGACTTCTAGAGTGTTCACAAGCTTTTTCTTCAAGTTGTTGACCTATTGACCTAGTTTTCGACCCAACATGACCTAGTTTCGAACTCGTTCGAGATATCATAGGGACAAATGTTCTGGGCAAGTTTCAAGAAGATTGGGCAATAAATGTGGCCCTTAGAGTGTTCACAAGCTTTTTAATTTTCAATATAGCTAGCTATATAAGGAAAACTGCCCAGCCCCGTGGCAGCCATGTTTTTTAAACAAAGTGGAACCATTTTCGAACTTGGCTAAGATATCATAAGAACAAAGGTTCTGAGCAAGTTTCGTGTTGATTGGGCAAAAAATGTGACTTCTAGAGTGTTAACAAGCTTTTTCTAGAGCCATATATGGAAAACTGTTCCGCCCCCTGGTGGCCGTGTTTTTCAACGGAGCGGAACATTTTCGAAAGCGACCGAGATATCATAAGAACAAATATTCTGAGCAAGTTTCATGTTGATTGGGTCAAAAAAAATATTTCTAGAGCGTTGACAAGCTTTTCTTCAATTTGACCTAGTGACCTAGTTTTTGAACCCACATGACCAAGTTTCGAACTCAACTGAGAAATCATTGGGATAAATGTTCTGGGCAAGTTTCATGAAGATTGAGCAATAAATGTGGCCTCTAGAGTGTTCACAAGCTTGTCAAAGTTTTCAATATAGCCATATAAGGAAAACTGCCCCACCCTGTGGCAGCCATGTTTTTCAACGGACTGGAACAATTTTCGAACTTGGCTGAGATATCATAAGAACAAATGTTCTGAGCAAGTTTCATGTTGATTGACCAAAAAATGTGACTTCTACAGTGTTCACAAGCTTTTTCAACAGCCATATAAGGAAAACTGACCCCCCCCCCTTGTCGGCCATGTTTTTCAACAGACCGGAACCATTTTCAAACCTAGCCGAGATATCATAAGAACAAAGGTTCTGAGCAAGTTTCATGTTGATTGGGCAAAAAATGCGACTTCTACAGGTTTCACAGGCTTTTCCTATAGACACATTAGGAAAACTGCCCAGTCCCTTGGCGGCCATGTTTTTCAACGGAGCGGAACCATTTTCGAACTCAACCGAGATATCATAAGAACACAGGTTCTGAGCAAGTTTTATGTTGATTGGGCAAAAAATGTGACTTTTAGAGTGTTCACAAGCTTTTTCTACAGCCATATAAGGAAACCTGCCCCACCCCCTGGCGGCCATGTTTTTGAATGGACCGGAACCATTTTCGAACTCACCCGAGATATGTTAAGAACATATGTTCTGAGTAAGTTTCATGTTGATTGGGCAAAAAATGTGACTTCTAGAGTGTTCACAAGCTTTTGCTTCGATTTGACCTAGTGACCTAGTTTTTGACCCCACATGACCCAGTTGCGAACTGGGCCAAATATCAATCATTGGGACAAATGTTCTGACCAAGTTTCATGAAGATTGGCCAATAAATGTGGCCTCTAGTGTGTTCACAAGGTAAATGTTAACGACGCACGACGCACAAAAGGCGACCACAAAAGCACACCATGAGCATGTTGTGCTCAGGTGAGATAAAACAAATGATCAGAGCAAGATTCATGTTGATTGGGCAAAAAATGTGACTTCTAGAGTGTTCACAAGCTTTTTTCAACTTGACCTAGTAACCTAGTTTTTGACTGTACATGACCCAGTTTCGAACTCGTCCGAGATATCATCGGGACAAATGTTCTGAGCAAGTTTCATGAAGATTGGGCAACAAATGTAGCCTCTAGAGTGTTCACAAGGTTAATATTGACGACGAACGATTCACGACGCACGACTGACAAAAGGCGATCACAAAAGTTCACCATGAGCATGTTGTGCTCGGGTGAGCTAAAAAATTGGTCCCACCGGGGTTCGAACCCGGGACCTCCGTATTAAAAGGCTATCACCTTAACCACTTGGCCATTCCGACTTGCATTATTTACTTCATGTAAGTGTTCCACATGTTGTCAACAATTTCAACGAAATTAACAGAAACACTCCAATTTATTCCATCGTTTAAACAAAAACGGCTTTTACAGTATATTTCTTGGTCCATAGTGTTATTTTGCTCCTTTGTATACACTGTTCTTTATTTTTGGAATCGGTGACAAAAAGTTGAACAATTTTCAATTTGTCAATCTGTGAACAGGTCCCTTTAATGTAATCATTATCTGAATATTAATACCTTATCGGAGAACAATATAGCAGTACTCACATATGTGTTTTCAATGTTTATGAATAACATCAAAGACAAAGGTGAAATAATCAAAATTTTATTCACACTCAGAATATATGGTTTGTGACTTGTCTTACAAAATGTTTTTATTTTAGATAACAGATAACAAATATTAACAAGAGGGCCACAAGGCCCTAGGTCGCTCACCTGAGGGGCTAAGGAACTAAACTGTTTTGAGCAAGTTTCATGAAGATTCGGCTAAAAATGTGGCCTCTAAAGTGTTCACAAGCTTTTTTTTCAATTTGACCTGGTGACCTAGCTTTTTACCCCATGTCACCTGGTTTCAAATTGTTGCAGATATCATTGCGACAAATGTTCTAAGCAAGTTTTGTGATGATTGGCCTACAAATGTGGCCTCTAGAGTGTTCAAAAGCTTTTTCTTTAATTTGGCCTGGTGACCTAGTTTTTTACCCCACATGACCCAGTTTCGAACTCATCCGAGATAACATTGAAATAAATGTTATGAGCAAGTTTCAAGAAGATTGGGCAAACAATTTGACTTCTAGTGTTCACAAGTTTTTTCTTCAATTTGCCCTCGTGACTTAGTTTTCGACCCCACGTGACCCAGTTTTGAACCCATCTGAGATATCATTGGGACAAATGTTCTAAGCAAGTTCCATGATGATTGGGCTATTAATGTGGTCTCCAGAGTGTTCACAAACTTTTTTCTTCAATTGGGCCTGGGGACCTAGTTTTTAAACTTATCTGAGATATCCTCCTGGTGTCCTAGTTTTTGACCCTAGGTGACACAGTTTCAAACTTGTTTGAGATATTATTCAAACAAATGTTCTGAGTAAGTATTAAGAAGATTGGGGTAAAAAATATGACTTCTAGGGTGTTCACAAGCTTTTTAAAGTTTTCAATATAGCCATATAAGGACAACTGCCCCGTTCCCTGGCAGCGGTTTATTTTCAATGTAGCAAAACCATTCTCGAATTCAGCCGAGATATCATAAGAACAGATGTTCTGAGCAAGTTTCATGTTGACTGGGCAAAAAATGTGACTTTTGGAGCGTTCTCAAGCTTTTTCTATAGCCATATAAGGAAAACTGCCTCGCCCTCTGGCGGCCATGTTTTTCAACGGAGCGGAACCATTTTCGAATTTGGCCTAGATATCACAAGAACAAATGGTCTGAGCAAGTTTCATGTTAATTGGGCTAAAAATGTGACTTCTAGATGTGTTCACAAGCTTTTTCTTCAATTTCACCTAGTGACCTAGTTTTTGACCCCACATGACCCACTTTGGAACTCGTTCGAGATATTATTGGGACAAATGTTCTGGGCAAGTTTCATGAAGATTGGGCAATAAATGTAGCCTCTAGAGTGTTCACAAACTTTTTAAAGTTTTCAACAGAGCCATATAAGGAAAACTGCCACGCCCTATGGCAGCCATGTTTTTCAACGGATTGGAACTATTTTACAACTCGGCTGAGATATCATAAGAACAAATGTTCTGAGCAAGTTTCATGTTGATTGGGCAAAAAATGTGACTTTTGGAGCGTTCACAAGCTTTTTCTACAGCCATATAAGGAAAACTGCCCCGCCCCCTGGCAGCCATGTTTTTCAATGGAGCGGAACTATTTTCGAGTTCGGCCTAGATATCACAAGAACAAATGTTCTGAGCAACTTTCATGTTCATTGGGCTAAAAAATGTGACTTCTAGAGTGTTCACAAGCTTTTTCTTCAAGTTGTTGACCTATTGACCTAGTTTTCGACCCAACATGACCTAGTTTCGAACTAGTTCGAGATATCATAGGGACAAATGTTCTGGGCAAGTTTCAAGAAGATTGGGCAATAAATGTGGCCCTTAGAGTGTTCACAAGCTTTTTAATTTTCAATATAGCTAGCTATATAAGGAAAACTGCCCAGCCCCGTGGCAGCCATGTTTTTTAAACAAAGTGGAACCATTTTCGAACTTGGCTAAGATATCATAAGAACAAAGGTTCTGAGCAAGTTTCGTGTTGATTGGGCAAAAAATGTGACTTCTAGAGTGTTAACAAGCTTTTTCTAGAGCCATATATGGAAAACTGTTCCGCCCCCTGGTGGCCGTGTTTTTCAACGGAGCTGAACATTTTCGAAAGCGACCGAGATATCATAAGAACAAATATTCTGAGCAAGTTTCATGTTGATTGGGCCAAAAAAAAGATTTCTAGAGCGTTCACAAGATTTTCTTCAATTTGACCTAGTGACCTAGTTTTTGAACCCACATGACCAAGTTTCGAACTCAACTGAGAAATCATTGGGATAAATGTTCTGGGCAAGTTTCATGAAGATTGAGCAATAAATGTTGCCTCTAGAGTGTTCACAAACTTGTCAAAGTTTTCAATATAGCCATATAAGGAAAACTGCCCCACCCTGTGGCAGCCATGTTTTTCAACGGACTGGAACAATTTTCGAACTTGGCTGAGATATCATAAGAACAAATGTTCTGAGCAAGTTTCATGTTGATTGGGCAAAAAATGTGACTTGTAGAGTGTTCACAAGCTTGTTCAACAGCCATATAAGGAAAACTGACCCCCCCCCTTGTCGGCCATGTTTTCCAACGGACCGGAACCATTTTCAAACCTAGCCGAGATATCATAAGAACAAAGGTTCTGAGCAAGTTTCATGTTGATTGGGCAAAAAATGCGACTTCTACAGGTTTCACAGGCTTTTCCTATAGACACATTAGGAAAACTGCCCAGCCCCTTGGCGGCCATGTTTTTCAACGGAGCGGAACCATTTTCGAACTCGACCGAGATATCATAAGAACACAGGTTCTGAGCAAGTTTTATGTTGATTGGGCAAAAAATGTGACTTCTAGAGTGTTCACAAGCTTTTTCTACAGCCATATAAGGAAACCTGCCCCACCCCCTGGCGGCCATGTTTTTGAATGGACCGGAACCATTTTCGAACTCACCCGAGATATGTTAAGAACATATGTTCTGAGTAAGTTTCATGTTGATTGGGCAAAAAATGTGACTTTTAGTGTGTTCACAAGCTTTTGCTTCGATTTGACCTAGTGACCTAGTTTTTGACCCCACATGACCCAGTTGCGAACTCGGCCAAATATCATTGGGACAAATGTTCTGACCAAGTTTCATGAAGATTGGCCAATAAATGTGGCCTCTAGAGTGTTCACAAGGTAAATGTTAACGACGCACGACGCACAAAAGGCGACCACAAAAGCACACCATGAGCATGTTGTGCTCAGGTGAGATAAAACAAATGATCAGAGCAAGATTCATGTTGATTGGGCAAAAAATGTGACTTCTAGAGTGTTCACAAGCTTTTTTCAACTTGACCTAGTAACCTAGTTTTTGACTCTACATAACCCAATTTCGAACTCGTCCGAGATATCATCGGGACAAATGTTCTGAGCAAGTTTCATGAAGATTGGGCAACAAATGTAGCCTCTAGAGTGTTCACAAGGTTAATATTGACGACGAACGATTCACGACGCACGACTGACAAAAGGCGATCACAAAAGTTCACCATGAGCATGTTGTGCTCGGGTGAGCTAAAAAATTGGTCCCACCGGGGTTCGAACCCGGGACCTCCGTATTAAAAGGCTATCACCTTAACCACTCGGCCATTCCGACTTGCATTATTTACTTCATGTAAGTGTTCCACATGTTGTCAACAATTTCAACGAAATTAACAGAAACACTCCAATTTATTCCATCGTTTAAACTAAAACGGCTTTTACAGTATATTTCTTGGTCCATAGTGTTATTTTGCTCCTTTGCATACACTGTTCTTTATTTTTGGAATCGGTGACAAAAAGTTGAACAATTTTCAATTCGTCAATCTGTGAACAGGTCCCTTTAATGTAATCATTATCTGATTATTAATACCTTATCGGAGAACAATATAGCAGTACTCACATATGTGTTTTCAATGTTTATGAATAACATCAAAGACAAAGGTGAAATAATCAAAATTTTATTCACACTCAGAATATATGGTTTGTGACTTGTCTTACAAAATGTTTTTATTTTAGATAACAGATAACAAATATTAACAAGAGAGCCACAAGGCCCTAGGTCGCTCACCTGAGGGGCTAAGGAACTAAACTGTTTTGAGCAAGTTTCATGAAGATTCGGCTAAAAATGTGGCCTCTAAAGTGTTCACAAGCTTTTTTTTCAATTTGACCTGGTGACCTAGCTTTTTACCCCATGTCACCTGGTTTCAAATTGTTGCAGATATCATTGCGAAAAATGTTCTAAGCAAGTTTTGTGATGATTGGCCTACAAATGTGGCCTCTAGAGTGTTCAAAAGCTTTTTCTTTAATTTGGCCTGGTGACCTAGTTTTTTACCCCACATGATCCAGTTTCGAACTCATCCGAGATAACATTGAAATAAATGTTATGAGCAAGTTTCAAGAAGATTGGGCAAACAATTTGACTTCTAGTGTTCACAAGTTTTTTCTTCAATTTGCCCTCGTGACTTAGTTTTCGACCCCACGTGACCCAGTTTTGAACCCATCTGAGATATCATTGGGACAAATGTTCTAAGCAAGTTCCATGATGATTGGGCTATTAATGTGGTCTCCAGAGTGTTCACAAACTTTTTTCTTCAATTGGGCCTGGGGACCTAGTTTTTAAACTTATCAAAGATATCCTCCTGGTGTCCTAGTTTTTGAGCCTAGGTGACCCAGTTTCAAACTTGTTTGAGATATTATTCAAACAAATGTTCTGAGTAAGTATTAAGAAGATTGGGGTAAAAAATATGACTTCTAGGGTGTTCACAAGCTTTTTAAAGTTTTCAATATAGCCATATAAGGAAAACTGCCCCGTTCCCTGGCAGCGGTTTATTTTCAATGTAGCAAAACCATTCTCGAATTCAGCCGAGATATCATAAGAACAGATGTTCTGAGCAAGTTTCATGTTGAATGGGCAAAAAATGTGACTTTTGGAGCGTTCTCAAGCTTTTTCTATAGCCATATAAGGAAAACTGCCTCGCCCTCTGGCGGCCATGTTTTTCAACGGAGCGGAACCATTTTCGAATTTGGCCTAGATATCATAAGAACAAATGTTCTGAGCAAGTTTCATGTTAATTGGGCTAAAAATGTGACTTCTAGATGTGTTCACAAGCTTTTTCTTCAATTTCACCTAGTGACCTAGTTTTTGACCTCATATGACCCAGTTTGGAACTCGTTCGAGATATTATTGGGACAAATGTTCTGGGCAAGTTTCATGAAGATTGGGCAATAAATGTAGCCTCTAGAGTGTTCACAAACTTTTTAAAGTTTTCAATAGAGCCATATAAGGAAAACTGCCCAGCCCTATGGCAGCCATGTTTTTCAACGGATTGGAACTATTTTACAACTCGGCTGAGATATCATAAGAACAAATGTTCTGAGCAAGTTTCATGTTGATTGGGCAAAAAATGTGACTTTTGGAGCGTTCACAAGCTTTTTCTACAGCCATATAAGGAAAACTGCCCCGCCCCCTGGCAGCCATGTTTTTCAAAGGAGCGGAACTATTTTCGAGTTCGGCCTAGATATCACAAGAACAAATGTTCTGAGCAACTTTCATGTTCATTGGGCTAAAAAATGTGACTTCTAGAGTGTTCACAAGCTTTTTCTTCAATTTGTGGACCTATTGACCTAGTTTTTGACCCAACATGACCCAGTTTCGAACTCGTTCGAGATATCATAGGGACAAATGTTCTGGGCAAGTTTCAAGAAGATTGGGCAATAAATGTGGCCCTTAGAGTGTTCACAATCTTTTTAATTTTCAATATAGCTAGCTATATAAGGAAAACTGCCCAGCCCCGTGGCAGCCATGTTTTTTAAACAAAGTATAACCATTTTCGAACTTGGCTAAGATATCATAAGAACAAAGGTTCTGAGCAAGTTTCGTGTTGATTGGGCAAAAAATGTGACTTCTAGAGTGTTAACAAGCTTTTTCTAGAGCCATATATGGAAAACTGCTCCGCCCCCTGGTGGCCGTGTTTTTCAACGGAGCGGAACATTTTCGAAAGCGACCGAGATATCATAAGAACAAATATTCTGAGCAAGTTTCATGTTGATTGGGCAAAAAAAAAAGATTTCTAGAGCGTTCACAAGCTTTTCTTCAATTTGACCTAGTGACCTAGTTTTTGAATCCACATGACCAAGTTTCGAACTCAACTGAGAAATCATTGGGACAAATGTTCTGGGCAAGTTTCATGAAGATTGAGCAATAAATGTGGCCTCTAGAGTGTTCACAAGCTTGTCAAAGTTTTCAATATAGCCATATAAGGAAAACTGCCCCACCCTGTGGCAGCCATGTTTTTCAACGGACTGGAACAATTTTCGAACTTGGCTGAGATATCATAAGAACAAATGTTCTGAGCAGGTTTCATGTTGATTGGGCAAAAAATGTGACTTCTAGAGTGTTCACAAGCTTTTTCAACAGCCATATATGGAAAACTGATCCCCCCCCCTTGTCGGCCATGTTTTTCAACGGACCGGAACCATTTTCAAACCTAGCCGAGATATCATAAGAACAAAGGTTCTGAGCAAGTTTCATGTTGATTGGGCAAAAAATGCGACTTCTACAGGTTTCACAGGCTTTTCCTATAGACACATTAGGAAAACTGCCCAGCCCCCTGGCGGCCATGTTTTTCAACGGAGCGGAACCATTTTCGAACTCGACCGAGATATCATAAGAACACAGGTTCTGAGCAAGTTTTATGTTGATTGGGCAAACAATGTGACTTCTAGAGTGTTCACAAGCTTTTTCTACAGCCATATAAGGAAACCTGCCCCACCCCCTGGCGGCCATGTTTTTGAATGGACCGGAACCATTTTCGAACTCACCCGAGATATGTTAAGAACATATGTTCTGAGTAAGTTTCATGTTGATTGGGCAAAAAATGTGACTTCTAGAGTGTTCACAAGGTTTTGCTTCGATTTGACCTAGTGACCTAGTTTTTGACCCCACATGACCCAGTTGCGAACTCGGCCAAATATCATTGGGACAAATGTTCTGACCAAGTTTCATGAAGATTGGCCAATAAATGTGGCCTCTAGAGTGTTCACCAGGTAAATGTTAACGACGCACGACGCACAAAAGGCGACCACAAAAGCTCACCATGAGCATGTTGTGCTCAGGTGAGATAAAACAAATGATCAGAGCAAGATTCATGTTGATTGGGCAAAAAATGTGACTTCTAGAGTGTTCACAAGCTTTTTTCAACTTGACCTAGTAACCTAGTTTTTGACTCTACATGACCCAGTTTCGAACTCATCCGAGATATCATCGGGACAAATGTTCTGAGCAAGTTTCATGAAGATTGGGCAACAAATGTAGCCTCTAGAGTGTTCACAAGGTTAATATTGACGACGAACGATTCACGACGCATGACTGACAAAAGGCGATCACAAAAGTTCACCATGAGCATGTTGTGCTTGGGTGAGCTAAAAAATTGGTCCCACCGGGGTTCGAACCCGGGACCTCCATATTAAAAGGCTATCACCTTAACCACTCGGCCATTCCGACTTGCATTATTTACTTCATGTAAGTGTTCCACATGTTGTCAACAATTTCAACGAAATTAACAGAAACACTCCAATTTATTCCATCGTTTAAACTAAAACGGCTTTTACAGTATATTTCTTGGTCCATAGTGTTATTTTGCTCCTTTGTATACACTGTTCTTTATTTTTGGAATCGGTGACAAGAAGTTGAACAAGTTTCAATTCGTCAATCTGTGAACAGGTCCCTTTAATGTAATCATTATCTGAATATTAATACCTTATCGGAGAACAATATAGCAGAACTCACATATGTGTTTTCAATGTTTATGAATAACATCAAAGACAAAGGTGAAATAATCAAAATTTTATTCACACTCAGAATATATGGTTTGTGACTTGTCTTACAAAATGTTTTTATTTTAGATAACAGATAACAAATATTAACAAGAGAGCCACAAGGCCCTAGGTCGCTCACCTGAGGGGCTAAGGAACTAAACTGTTTTGAGCAAGTTTCATGAAGATTCAGCTAAAAATGTGGCCACTAAAGTGTTCACAAGCTTTTTTTTCAATTTGACCTGGTGACCTAGCTTTTTACCCCATGTCACCTGGTTTCAAATTGTTGCAGATATCATTGCGACAAATGTTCTAAGCAAGTTTTGTGATGATTGGCCTACAAATGTGGCCTCTAGAGTGTTCAAAAGCTTTTTCTTTAATTTGGCCTGGTGACCTAGTTTTTTACCCCACATGACCCAGTTTCGAACTCATCCGAGATAACATTGAAATAAATGTTATGAGCAAGTTTCAAGAAGATTGGGCAAACAATTTGACTTCTAGTGTTCACAAGTTTTTTCTTCAATTTGCCCTCGTGACTTAGTTTTCGACCCCACGTGACCCAGTTTTGAACCCATCTGAGATATCATTGGGACAAATGTTCTAAGCACGTTCCATGATGATTGGGCTATTAATGTGGTCTCCAGAGTGTTCACAAACTTTTTTCTTCAATTGGGCCTGGGGACCTAGTTTTTAAACTTATCTGAGATATCCTCCTGGTGTCCTAGTTTTTGACCCTAGGTGACCCAGTTTCAAACTTGTTTGAGATATTATTCAAACAAATGTTCTGAGTAAGTATTAAGAAGATTGGGGTAAAAAATATGACTTCTAGGGTGTTCACAAGCTTTTTAAAGTTTTCAATATAGCCATATAAGGAAAACTGCCCCGTTCCCTGGCAGCGGTTTATTTTCAATGTAGCAAAACCATTCTCGAATTCAGCCGAGATATCATAAGAACAGATGTTCTGAGCAAGTTTCATGTTGACTGGGCAAAAAATGTGACTTTTGGAGCGTTCTCAAGCTTTTTCTATAGCCATATAAGGAAAACTGCCTCGCCCTCTGGCGGCCATGTTTTTCAACGGAGCGGAACCATTTTCGAATTTGGCCTAGATATCATAAGAACAAATGTTCTGAGCAAGTTTCATGTTAATTGGGCTAAAAATGTGACTTCTAGATGTGTTCACAAGCTTTTTCTTCAATTTCACCTAGTGACCTAGTTTTTGACCCCACATGACCCAGTTTGGAACTCGTTCGAGATATTATTGGGACAAATGTTCTGGGCAAGTTTCATGAAGATTGGGCAATAAATGTAGCCTCTAGAGTGTTCACAAACTTTTTAAAGTTTTCAACAGAGCCATATAAGGAAAACTGCCCCGCCCTATGGCAGCCATGTTTTTCAACGGATTGGAACTATTTTACAACTCGGCTGAGATATCATAAGAACAAATGTTCTGAGCAAGTTTCATGTTGATTGGACAAAAAATGTGACTTTTGGAGCGTTCACAAGCTTTTTCTACAGCCATATAAGGAAAACTGCCCCGACCCCTGGCAGCCATGTTTTTCAATGGAGCGGAACTATTTTCGAGTTCGGCCTAGATATCACAAGAACAAATGTTCTGAGCAACTTTCATGTTCATTGGGCTAAAAAATGTGACTTCTAGAGTGTTCACAAGCTTTTTCTTCAAGTTGTTGACCTATTGACCTAGTTTTTGACCCAACATGACCCAGTTTCGAACTCGTTCGAGATATCATAGGGACAAATGTTCTGGGCAAGGTTCAAGAAGATTGGGCAATAAATGTGGCCCTTAGAGTGTTCACAAGCTTTTTAATTTTCAATATAGCTAGCTATATAAGGAAAACTGCCCAGCCCCGTGGCAGCCATGTTTTTTAAACAAAGTGGAACCATTTTCGAACTTGGCTAAGATATCATAAGAACAAAGGTTCTGAGCAAGTTTCGTGTTGATTGGGCCAAAAATGTGACTTCTAGAGTGTTAACAAGCTTTTTCTAGAGCCATATATGGAAAACTGTTCTGCCCCCTGGTGGCCGTGTTTTTCAACGGAGCGGAACATTTTCGAAAGCGACCGAGATATCAAAAGAACAAATATTCTGAGCAAGTTTCATGTTGATTGGGCAAAAAAAAGAAGATTTCTAGAGCGTTCACAAGCTTTTCTTCAATTTGACCTAGTGACCTAGTTTTTGAACCCACATGACCAAGTTTCGAACTCAACTGAGAAATCATTGGGACAAATGTTCTGGGCAAGTTTCATGAAGATTGAGCAATAAATGTGGCCTCTAGAGTGTTCACAAGCTTGTCAAAGTTTTCAATATAGCCATATAAGGAAAACTGCCCCACCCTGTGGCAGCCATGTTTTTCAACGGACTGGAACAATTTTCGAACTTGGCTGAGATATCATAAGAGCAAATGTTCTGAGCAGGTTTCATGTTGATTGGGCAAAAAATGTGACTTCTAGAGTGTTCACAAGCTTTTTCAACAGCCATATAAGGAAAACTGACCCCCCGCCTTGTCGGCCCTGTTTTTCAACGGACCGGAACAATTTTCAAACCTAGCCGAGATATCATAAGAACAAAGGTTCTGAGCAAGTTTCATGTTGATTGGGCAAAAAATGCGACTTCTACAGGTTTCACAGGCTTTTCCTATAGACACATTAGGAAAACTGCCCAGCCCCCTGGCGGCCATGTTTTTCAACGGAGCGGAACCATTTTCGAACTCGACCGAGATATCATAAGAACACAGGTTCTGAGCAAGTTTTATGTTGATTGGGCAAAAAATGTGACTTCTAGAGTGTTCACAAGCTTTTTTTACAGCCATATAAATAAACCTGCCCCACCCCCTGGCGGCCATGTTTTTGAATGGACCGGAACCATTTTCCAACTCACCCGAGATATGTTAAGAACATATGTTCTGAGTAAGTTTCATGTTGATTGGGCAAAAAATGTGACTTCTAGAGTGTTCACAAGCTTTTGCTTCGATTTGACCTAGTGACCTAGTTTTTGACCCCACATGACCCAGTTGCGAACTCGGCCAAATATCATTGGGACAAATGTTCTGACCAAGTTTCATGAAGATTGGCCAATAAATGTGGCCTCTAGAGTGTTCACAAGGTAATTGTTAACGACGCACGACGCACAAAAGGCGACCACAAAAGCTCACCATGAGCATGTTGTGCTCAGGTGAGATAAAACAAATGATCAGAGCAAGATTCATGTTGATTGGGCCAAAAATGTGACTTCTAGAGTGTTCACAAGCTTTTTTCAACTTGACCTAGTAACCTAGTTTTTGACTCTACACGACCCAGTTTCGAACTCGTCCGAGATATCATCGGGACAAATGTTCTGAGCAAGTTTCATGAAGATTGGGCAACAAATGTAGCCTCTAAAGTGTTCACAAGGTTAATATTGACGACGAACGATTCACGACGCACGACTGACAAAAGGCGATCACAAAAGTTCACCATGAGCATGTTGTGCTCGGGTGAGCTAAAACATTGGTCCCACCGGGGTTCGAACCCGGGACTTCCGTATTAAAAGGCTATCACCTTAACCACTCGGCCATTCCGACTTGCATTATTTACTTCATGTAAGTGTTCCACATGTTGTCAACAATTTCAACGAAATTAACAGAAACACTCCAATTTATTCCATCGTTTAAACTAAAACGGCTTTTACAGTATATTTCTTGGTCCATAGTGTTATTTTGCTCCTTTGTATACACTGTTCTTTATTTTTGGAATCGGTGACAAAAAGTTGAACAATTTTCAATTCGTCAATCTGTGAACAGGTCCCTTTAATGTAATCATTATCTGAATATTAATACCTTATCGGAGAACAATATAGCAGTACTCACATATGTGTTTTCAATGTTTATGAATAACATCAAAGACAAAGGTGAAATAATCAAAATTTTATTCACACTCAGAATATATGGTTTGTGACTTGTCTTACAAAATGTTTTTATTTTAGATAACAGATAACAAATATTAACAAGAGAGCCACAAGGCCCTAGGTCGCTCACCTGAGGGGCTAAGGAACTAAACTGTTTTGAGCAAGTTTCATGAAGATTCGGCTACAAATTTGGCCTTTAAAGTGTTCACAAGATTTTTTTTCAATTTGACCTGGTGACCTAGCTTTTTACCCCATGTCACCTGGTTTCAAATTGTTGCAGATATCATTGCGACAAATGTTCTAAGCAAGTTTTGTGATGATTGGCCTACAAATGTGGCCTCTAGAGTGTTCAAAAGCTTTTTCTTTAATTTGGCCTGGTGACCTAGTTTTTTACCCCACATGACCCAGTTTCGAACTCATCCGAGATAACATTGAAATAAATGTTATGAGCAAGTTTCAAGAAGATTGGGCAAACAATTTGACTTCTAGTGTTCACAAGTTTTTTCTTCAATTTGCCCTCGTGACTTAGTTTTCGACCCCACATGACCCAGTTTTGAACCCATCTGAGATATCATTGGGACAAATGTTCTAAGCAAGTTCCATGATGATTGGGCTATTAATGTGGGCTCCAGAGTGTTCACAAACTTTTTTCTTCAATTGGGCCTGGGGACCTAGTTTTTAAACTTATCTGAGATATCCTCCTGGTGTCCTAGTTTTTGAGCCTAGGTGACCCAGTTTCAAACTTGTTTGAGATATTATTCAAACACATGTTCTGAGTAAGTATTAAGAAGATTGGGGTAAAAAATATGACTTCTAGGGTGTTCACAAGCTTTTTTAAGTTTTCAATATAGCCATATAAGGAAAACTGCCCCGTTCCCTGGCAGCGGTTTATTTTCAATGTAGCAAAACCATTCTCGAATTCAGCCGAGATATCATAAGAACAGATGTTCTGAGCAAGTTTCATGTTGACTGGGCAAAAAATGTGACTTTTGGAGCGTTCTCAAGCTTTTTCTATAGCCATATAAGGAAAACTGCCTCGCCCTCTGGCGGCCATGTTTTTAAACGGAGCGGAACCATTTTCGAATTTGGCCTAGATATCATAAGAACAAATGTTCTGAGCAAGTTTCATGTTAATTGGGCTAAAAATGTGACTTCTAGATGTGTTCACAAGCTTTTTCTTCAATTTCACCTAGTGACCTAGTTTTTGACCCCACATGACCCAGTTTGGAACTCGTTCGAGATATTATTGGGACAAATGTTCTGGGCAAGTTTCATGAAGATTGGGCAATGAATGTAGCCTCTAGAGTGTTAACAAACTTTTTAAAGTTTTCAATAGAGCCATATACGGAAAACTGCCCCGCCCTATGGCAGCTATGTTTTTCAACGGATTGGAACTATTTTACAACTCGGCTGAGATATCATAAGAACAAATGTTCTGAGCAAGTTTCATGTTCATTGGGCAAAAAATGTGACTTTTGGAGCGTTCACAAGCTTTTTCTACAGCCATATAAGGAAAACTGCCCCGACCCCTGGCAGCCATGTTTTTCAATGGAGCGGAGCTATTTTCGAGTTCGGCCTAGATATCACAAGAACAAATGTTCTGAGCAACTTTCATGTTCATTGGGCTAAAAAATGTGACTTCTAGAGTGTTCACAAGCTTTTTCTTCAAGTTGTTGACCTATTGACCTAGTTTTTGACCCAACATGACCCAGTTTCGAACTCGTTCGAGATATCATAGGGACAAATGTTCTGGACAAGGTTCAAGAAGATTGGGCAATAAATGTGGCCCTTAGAGTGTTCACAAGCTTTTTAATTTTCAATATAGCTAGCTATATAAGGAAAACTGCCCAGCCCCGTGGCAGCCATGTTTTTTAAACAAAGTGGAACCATTTTCGAACTTGGCTAAGATATCATAAGAACAAAGGTTCTGAGCAAGTTTCGTGTTGATTGGGCAAAAAATGTGACTTCTAGAGTGTTAACAAGCTTTTTCTAGAGCCATATATGGAAAACTGTTCTGCCCCCTGGTGGCCGTGTTTTTCAACGGAGCGGAACATTTTCGAAAGCGACCGAGATATCATAAGAACAAATATTCTGAGCAAGTTTCAAGTTGATTGGGCAAAAAAAAAAGATTTCTAGAGCGTTGACAAGCTTTTCTTCAATTTGACCTAGTGACCTAGTTTTTGAACCCACATGACCAAATTTCGAACTCACCTGAGAAATCATTGGGACAAATGCTCTGGGCAAGTTTCATGAAGATTGAGCAATAAATGTGGCCTCTAGAGTGTTCACAAGCTTGTCAAAGTTTTCAATATAGCCATATAAGGAAAACTGCCCCACCCTGTGGCAGCCATGTTTTTCAACGGACTGGAACAATTTTCGAACTTGGCTGAGATTTCATAAGAACAAATGTTCTGAGCAGGTTTCATGTTGATTGGGCAAAAAATGTGACTTCTAGAGTGTTTACAAGCTTTTTCAACAGCCACATAAGGAAAACTGAACCCCCCCCCCCCTTGTCGGCCATGTTTTTCAACGGACCGGAACAATTTTCAAACCTAGCCGAGATATCATAAGAACAAAGGTTCTGAGCAAGTTTCATGTTGATTGGGCAAAAAATGCGACTTCTACAGGTTTCACAGGCTTTTCCTATAGACACATTAGGAAAACTGCCCAGCCCCCTGGCGGCCATGTTTTTCAACGGAGCGGAACCATTTTCAAACTCGACCGAGATATCATAAGAACACAGGTTCTGAGCAAGTTTTATGTTGATTGGGCATAAAATGTGACTTCTAGAGTGTTCACAAGCTTTTTCCACAGCCATATAAGGAAACCTGCCCCACACCCTGGCGGCCATGTTTTTGAATGGACCGGAACCATTTTCGAACTCACCCGAGATATGTTAAGAACATATGTTCTGAGTAAGTTTCATGTTGATTGGGCAAAAAATGTGACTTCTAGAGTGTTCACAAGCTTTTGCTTCGATTTGACCTAGTGACCTAGTTTTTGACCCCACATGACCCAGTTGCGAACTCGGCCAAATATCATTGGGACAAATGTTCTGACCAAGTTTCATGAAGATTGGCCAATAAATGTGGCCTCTAGAGTGTTCACAAGGCAATTGTTAACGATGCACGACGCACAAAAGGCGACCACAAAAGCTCACCATGAGCATGTTGTGCTCAGGTGAGATAAAACAAATGATCAGAGCAAGATTCATGTTGATTGGGCCAAAAATGTGACTTCTAGAGTGTTCACAACCTAGTAACCTAGTTTTTGACTCTACATGACCCAGTTTCGAACTCGTCCGATATATCATCGGGACAAATGTTCTGAGCAAGTTTCATGAAGATTGGGCAACAAATGTAGCCTCTAGAGTGTTCACAAGGTTAATATTGACGACGAACGATTCACGACGCACAACTGACAAAAGGCGATCACAAAAGTTCACCATGAGCATGTTGTGCTCGGGTGAGCTAAAAAATTGGTCCCACCGGGGTTCGAACCCGGGACCTCCGTATTAAAAGGCTATCACCTTAACCACTCGGCCATTCCGACTTGCATTATTTACTTCATGTAAGTGTTCCACATGTTGTCAACAATTTCAACGAAATTAACAGAAACACTCCAATTTATTCCATCGTTTAAACTAAAACGGCTTTTACAGTATATTTCTTGGTCCATAGTGTTATTTTGCTCCTTTGTATACACTGTTCTTTATTTTTGGAATCCGTGACAAAAAGTTGAACAATTTTCAATTCGTCAATCTGTGAACAGGTCCCTTTAATGTAATCATTATCTGAATATTAATACCTTATCGGAGAACAATATAGCAGTACTCACATATGTGTTTTCAATGTTTATGAATAACATCAAAGACAAAGGTGAAATAATCAAAAATTTATTCACACTCAGAATATATGGTTTGTGACTTGTCTTACAAAATGTTTTTATTTTAGATAACAGATAACAAATATTAACAAGAGAGCCACAAGACCCTAGGTCGCTCACCTGAGGGGCTAAGGAACTAAACTGTTTTGAGCAAGTTTCATGAAGATTCTGCTAAAAATTTGGCCTCTAAAGTGTTCACAAGCTTTTTTTTCAATTTGACCTGGTGACCTAGCTTTTTACCCCATGTCACCTGGTTTCAAATTGTTGCAGATATCATTGCGACAAATGTTCTAAGCACGTTTTGTGATGATTGGCCTACAAATGTGGCCTCTAGAGTGTTCAAAAGCTTTTTCTTTAATTTGGCCTGGTGACCTAGTTTTGTACCCCACATGACCCAGTTTCGAACTCATCCGAGATAACATTGAAATAAATGTTATGAGCAAGTTTCAAGAAGATTGGGCAAACAATTTGACTTC
Source organism: Congeria kusceri (assembly GCA_027627225.1). NCBI lineage: Eukaryota > Metazoa > Mollusca > Bivalvia > Myida > Dreissenidae > Congeria > Congeria kusceri. The sequence goes on along the minus strand of JAPFQT010000253.1, from coordinate 14,375 downwards.
TAGTGTTCACAAGTGTTTTCTTCAATTTGCCCTCGTGACTTAGTTTTCGACCCCACGTGACCCAGTTTTGAACCCATCTGAGATATCATTGGGACAAATGTTCTAAGCAAGTTCCATGATGATTGGGCTATTCATGTGGGCTCCAGAGTATTCACAAACTTTTTTCTTCAATTGGGCCTGGGGACCTAGTTTTTAAACTTATCTGAGATATCCTCCTGGTGTCCTAGTTTTTGACCCTAGGTGACCCAGTTTCAAACTTGTTTGAGATATTATTCAAACAAATGTTCTGAGTAAGTATTAAGAAGATTGGGGTAAAAAATATGACTTCTAGGGTGTTCACAAGCTTTTTAAAGTTTTCAATATAGCCATATAAGGAAAACTGCCCCGTTCCCTGGCAGCGGTTTATTTTCAATGTAGCAAAAGCATTCTCGAATTCAGCCGAGATATCATAAGAACATATGTTCTGAGCAAGTTTCATGTTGACGGGGCAAAAAATGTGACTTTTGGAGCGTTCTCAAGCTTTTTCTATAGCCATATAAGGAAAACTGCCTCGCCCTCTGGCGGCCATGTTTTTCAACGGAGCGGAACCATTTTCAAATTTGGTCTAGATATCACAAGAACAAATGTTCTGAGCAAGTTTCATGTTAATTGGGCTAAAAATGTGACTTCTAGATGTGTTCACAAGCTTTTTCTTCAATTTCACCTAGTGACCTAGTTTTTGACCCCATATGACCCAGTTTGGAACTCGTTGGAGATATTATTGGGACAAATGTTCTGGGCAAGTTTCATGAAGATTGGGCAATAAATGTAGCCTCTAGAGTGTTCACATACTTTTTAAAGTGTTCAATAGAGCCATATAAGGAAAACTGCCCCGCCCTATGGCAGCCATGTTTTTCAACGGATTGGAACTATTTTACAACTCGGCTGAGATATCATAAGAACAAATGTTCTGAGCAAGTTTCATGTTGATTTGGCAAAAAATGTGACTTTTGGAGCGTTCACAAGCTTTTTCTACAGCCACATAAGGAACACTGCCCCGCCCCCTGGCAGCCATGTGTTTCAATGGAGCGGAACTAGTTTCGAGTTCGGCCTAGATATCACAAGAACAAATGTTCTGAGCAACTTTCATGTTCATTGGGCTAAAATATGTGACTTCTAGAGTGTTCACAAGCTTTTTCCTCAAGTTGACCTATTGACCTAGTTTTTGACCCAACATGACCCAGTTTCGAACTCGTTCGAGATATAATAGGGACAAATGTTCTGGGCAAGTTTCAAGAAGATTGGGCGATAAATGTGGCCCTTAGAGTGTTCACAAACTTTTTAATTTTCAATATAGCTAGCTATATAAGGAAAACTGCCCAGCCCCGTGGCAGCCATGTTCTTTAAACAAAGTGGAACCATTTTCGAACTTGGCTAAGATATCATAAGAACAAAGGTTCTGAACAAGTTTCGTGTTGATTGGGCAAAAAATGTGACTTCTAGAGTGTTAACAAGCTTTTTCTATAGCCATATATGGAAAACTGCTCCGCCCCCTGGTTGCCGTGTTTTTCAACGGAGCGGAACATTTTCGAAAGCGACCGAGATATCATAAGAACAAATATTCTGAGCAAGTTTCATGTTGATTGGGCAAAAAAAAAAAGATTTCTAGAGTGTTCACAAGCTTTTTCTTCAATTTGACCCAGTGACCTAGTTTTTGAACCCACATGACCAAGTTTCGAATTCAACTGAGAAATTATTGGGACAAATGTTCTGGGCAAGTTTCATGAAGATTGAGCAATAAATGTGGCCTCTAGAGTGTTCACAAGCTTGTCAAAATTTTCAATATAGCCATATAAGGAAAACTGCCCCACCCTGTGGCAGCCATGTTTTTCAACGGACTGGAACAATTTTCGAACTTGGCTGAGATATCATGAGAACAAATGTTCTGAGCAAGTTTCATGTTGATTGGGCAAAAAAATGTGACTTCTAGAGTGTTCACAAGCTTTTTCAACAGCCATATAAGGAAAACTGACCCCCCCCCCTTGTCGGCCATGTTTTTCAACGGACCGGAACCATTTTCAAACCTAGCCGAGATATCATAAGAACAAAGGTTCTGAGCAAGTTTCATGTTGATTGGGCAAAAAATGCGACTTCTACAGGTTTCACAGGCTTTTCCTATAGACACATTAGGAAAACTGCCCAGCCCCCTGGCGGCTATGTTTTTCAACGGAGCGGAACCATTTTCGAACTCGACCGAGATATCATAAGAACACAGGTTCTGAGCAAGTTTTATGTTGATTGGGCATAAAATGTGACTTCTAGAGTGTTCACAAGCTTTTTCTACAGCCATATAAGGAAACCTGCCCCACCCCCTGGCGGCCATGTTTTTGAATGGACCGGAACCATTTTCGAACTCACCCGAGATATGTTAAGAACATATGTTCTGAGTAAGTTTCATGTTGATTGGGCAAAAAATGTGACTTCTAGAGTGTTCACAAGCTTTTGCTTCGATTTGACCTAGTGACCTAGTTTTTGACCCCACATGACCCAGTTGCGAACTCGGCCAAATATCATTGGGACAAATGTTCTGACCAAGTTTCATGAAGATTGGCCAATAAATGTGGCCTCTAGAGTGTTCACAAGGCAATTGTTAACGACGCACGACGCACAAAAGGCGACAACAAAAGCTCACCATGAGCATGTTGTGCTCAGGTGAGATAAAACAAATGATCAGAGCAAGATTCATGTTGATTGGGCCAAAAATGTGACTTCTAGAGTGTTCACAACCTAGTAACCTAGTTTTTGACTCTACATGACCCAGTTTCGAACTCGTCCGATATATCATCGGGACAAATGTTCTGAGCAAGTTTCATGAAGATTGGGCAACAAATGTAGCCTCTAGAGTGTTCACAAGGTTAATATTGACGACGAACGATTCACGACGCACAACTGACAAAAGGCGATCACAAAAGTTCACCATGAGCATGTTGTGCTCGGGTGAGCTAAAAAATTGGTCCCACCGGGGTTCGAACCCGGGACCTCCGTATTAAAAGGCTATCACCTTAACCACTCAGCCATTCCGACTTGCATTATTTACTTCATGTAAGTGTTCCACATGTTGTCAACAATTTCAACGAAATTAACAGAAACACTCCAATTTATTCCATCGTTTAAACTAAAACGGCTTTTACAGTATATTTCTTGGTCCATAGTGTTATTTTGCTCCTTTGTATACACTGTTCTTTATTTTTGGAATCGGTGACAAAAAGTTGAACAATTTTCAATTCGTCAATCTGTGAACAGGTCCCTTTAATGTAATCATTATCTGAATATTAATACCTTATCGGAGAACAATATAGCAGTACTCACATATGTGTTTTCAATGTTTATGAATAACATCAAAGACAAAGGTGAAATAATCAAAAATTTATTCACACTCAGAATATATGGTTTGTGACTTGTCTTACAAAATGTTTTTATTTTAGATAACAGATAACAAATATTAACAAGAGAGCCACAAGGCCCTAGGTCGCTCACCTGAGGGGCTAAGGAACTAAACTGTTTTGAGCAAGTTTCATGAAGATTCGGCCAAAAATTTGGCCTCTAAAGTGTTCACAAGCTTTTTTTTCAATTTGACCTGGTGACCTAGCTTTTTACCCCATGTCACCTGGTTTCAAATTGTTGCAGATATCATTGCGACAAATGTTCTAAGCAAGTTTTGTGATGATTGGCCTACAAATGTGGCCTCTAGAGTGTTCAAAAGCTTTTTCTTTAATTTGGCCTGGTGACCTAGTTTTTTACCCCACATGACCCAGTTTCGAACTCATCCGAGATAACATTGAAATAAATGTTATGAGCAAGTTTCAAGAAGATTGGGCAAACAATTTGACTTCTAGTGTTCACAAGTTTTTTCTTCAATTTGCCCTCGTGACTTAGTTTTCGATCCCACGTGACCCAGTTTTGAACCCATCTGAGATATCATTGGGACAAATGTTCTAAGCAAGTTCCATGATGATTGGGCTATTAATGTGGTCTCCAGAGTGTTCACAAACTTTTTTCTTCAATTGGGCCTGGGGACCTAGTTTTTAAACTTATCTGAGATATCCTCCTGGTGTCCTAGTTTTTGACCCTAGGTGACCCAGTTTCAAACTTGTTTGATATATTATGCAAACAAATGTTCTGAGTAAGTATTAAGAAGATTGGGGTAAAAAATATGACTTCTAGGGTGTTCACAAGCTTTTTAAAGTTTTCAATATAGCCATATAAGGAAAACTGCCCCGTTCCCTGGCAGCGGCTTATTTTCAATGTAGCAAAACCATTTTCGAATTCAGCCGAGATATCATAAGAACAAATGTTCTGAGCAAGTTTCATGTTGACTGGGCAAAAAATGTGACTTTTGGAGCGTTCTCAAGCTTTTTCTATAGCCATATAAGGAAAACTGCCTCGCCCTCTGGCGGCCATGTTTTTCAACGGAGCGGAACCATTTTCGAATTTGGTCTAGATATCATAAGAACAAATGTTCTGAGCAAGTTTCATGTTCATTGGGCTAAAAATGTGACTTCTAGATGTGTTCACAAGCTTTTTCTTCAATTTCACCTAGTGACCTAATTTTTGACCCCACATGACCCAGTTTAGAACTCGTTCGACATATTATTGGGACAAATGTTCTGGGCAAGTTTCATGAAGATTGGGCAATAAATGTAGCCTCTAGAGTGTTCACAAACTTTTTAAAGTGTTCAATGGAGCCATATAAGGAAAACTGCCCCGCCCTATGGCAGCCATGTTTTTCAACGGATTGGAACTATTTTACAACTCGGCTGAGATATCATAAGAACAAATGTTCTGAGCAAGTTTCATGTTGATTCGGCCAAAAATGTGACTTTTGGAGCGTTCACAGCTTTTTCTACAGCCATATAAGGAACACTGCCCCGCCCCCTGGCAGCCATGTGTTTCAATGGAGCGGAACTAGTTTCGAGTTCGGCCTAGATATCACAAGAACAAATGTTCTGAGCAACTTTCATGTTCATTGGGCTAAAAAATGTGACTTCTAGAGTGTTCACAAGCTTTTTCTTCAAGTTGACCTATTGACCTAGTTTTTGATCCAACATGACCCAGTTTCGAACTCGTTCGAGATATCATAGGGACAAATGTTCTGGGCAAGTTTCAAGAAGATTGGGCAATAAATGTGGCCCTTAGAGTGTTCACAAACTTTTTAATTTTCAATATAGCTAGCTATATAAGGAAAACTGCCCAGCCCCGTGGCAGCCATGTTTTTTAAACAAAGTGGAACCATTTTCGAACTTGGCTAAGATATCATAAGAACAAAGGTTCTGAGCAAGTTTCGTGTTGATTGGGCAAAAAATGTGACTTCTAGAGTGTTAACAAGCTTTTTCTATAGCCATATATGGAAAACTGCTCCGCCCCCTGGTGGCCGTGTTTTTCAACGGAGCGGAACATTTTCGAAAGCGACCGAGATATCATAAGAACAAATGTTCTGAGCAAGTTTCATGTTGATTGGGCAAAAAAAAAATGATTTCTAGAGTGTTCACAAGCTTTTTCTTCAATTTGACCTAGTGACCTAGTTTTTGAACCCACACGACCAAGTTTCGAACTCAACTGAGAAATCATTGGGACAAATGTTCTGGGCAAGTTTCATGAAGATTGAGCAATAAATATGGCCTCTAGAGTGTTCACAAGCTTGTCAAAATTTTCAATATAGCCATATAAGGAAAACTGCCCCACCCTGTGGCAGCCATGTTTTTCAACGGACTGGAACAATTTTCGAACTTGGCTGAGATATCATAAGAACAAATGTTCTGAGCAAGTTTCATGTTGATTGGGCAAAAAATGTGACTTTTAGAGTGTTCACAAGCTTTTTCTACAGCCATATAAGGAAAACTGCCCCGCCGCTGGCAGCCATGTTTGTCAATGGAGCGGAACTATTTTCCAACTCGGCCGCGATATCATAAGAACGAATATTCTGAGCAAGTTTCGTGACGATTGGTTAAAAAATGTCACTTCTAGAGTGTTCACAATCTTTTTATATATCCACATAAGGAAACCTTCCCCACCCCCTGGCGGCCATGTTTTTCAAAGGACCGGAGCCATTTTCGAACTCAGCCAAGATATCATTAGAACAAATGTTCTGAGCAAGTTTCATGTTGATTGGGCGAAAAATATGTGTTCACAAACTTTTTCTTCAATTTGACCTAGTGACCTAGTTTTTGACCCCACATGACCCAGTCTCAACCTTGGCTACGATATCATTGGGACAAATGTTCTGGGCAAGTTTCATGAAGATTGGCCAATAAATGTGACCTCTAGGTAAATGTTGACGACGCACGACGGATGTCGCATGACAAACAAAACGCAATCACAAAAGCCCTCCATGAGCACGTTGTGCTCAGGTGAGCCAAAAATAACAATAGAACAATAATCACATAATGACGTCAACAATGCATATTATGTAAATGAATAAATTTAATTTATATAAGATAAACATACATCATTTATACAGAACAGAAAATTCATAGGAAAAGAAATGTACAAACATGCATAAACATAAGAAATGGCAATATAAAATGAATATAATATATTAATATGAATCATATAGCTAATACCGGTTAATATTTTAGTCGTAAAGTTTTCGCTATATTCACGATCACAATGAAAACGCGGAAATTAACAACACTAATATATAAGCAAAGGTCCATCTTTAAAGCTGTCAAATCACTGCAAAAGTTCTCAGCTATTATGATTCCTTTCACGCTTACACATGATTGTAAATGTTGGTTGTGTTCTACTGAGACGATGCAGCGTTAACCATAACGAGGAGATATGACATCAGTTCTGCGTATGGAGTTTGTCCTAGATGTTCGCCAGCTGGTAACCTTAGTAGATGGAGACCAGTGGGATTGAATGTGTGCCAGTTTGGGCTGATCCAGGCAGTCTCTTGCAACACAAGCAGGTCAGGAACTTCCTGAGTTTGAGGCTGTGTGGGCAGATCCGTGCTACCTTCCATATGGTGGCTGCAGTGAGGCCTTTTGAAGAAAACAAAATCCCTGTCTCAATCTAGTCGCGTGCACCACTGTCTTTCCTAATACGTCTGTTTTGCTTGCTTACAGATTGACTTCCATGTTGCATTTGTTGGAAAGGCTCCTTTCATTTTTGAAGCGTGTCATGTAATGTTATAGCTGCTATTTGTTGATTATTCTCATGATATCTGATATGAAACCCAGGTTCCTGCATTTGCACAGCTCGGATTGAAACATTCGGAAGGTGAACAGGATGTGGTGCAGCTCATTCAGAGGAAATCGACATAGCTTGCCGAGAAAAATGACTTTTTGGAGGTCGATGTGTGCTTCAAGAGACGACATTCCCATCAGAGAGGTAACCGTGTCCAAGCCAGAAAGATGGGGCAGATCTTGAGCATGTTTCAGGCAGAATTGATGGGCTTTCTAATTGCTGCAATGAAGATAGTGTTTCCAAACAGAGCTTTGGGAAGAATGGCTTTATAGCTTGGGCACATTAACCTGACACTGACCTTTATGCACGAATATATTACCAATCCGTTCAATTGAATACTTAGCTTCTGTATTGGAATCGCGTTAAATTGATGTAAGAGTATTCCATTGAAAATACAGTTATGGTATCATTAAACGCATGAAACCCATGTATGAACAAATCGGAGTATAAATATAGGTAATAATTCAAGCGCGTAATCAATGCTAATAGAGTTCACGAGTGTCAGGTCAATGTGTCCAAGCTATGGTAAATAGCTTTGCAGAAAAGTTAAGTTTTTACCATATCTTCTGGACTCTGCGTGACAGGGACATGAGCATACCTCCAATTGGCTGTTTGGTGCTGTCTCTGTCGTAGTGGAATTTTCCTTGAGATGTCTGGTACCCTGCTGGATTGGGATGGGCTCTGACAAGCTTCCACGTGAGATGACACCCCTTGTGCTATGTTGATATGAGTCTGATATAATTCTCAGCATTTTACTGTTAATTCCGACGTGATTCAATTTGTACATGAGCCCATTTGTCCATACTTTATCGAGTGCAGACTGCGCATCATGATATGTGCAGACTGCTTCCACGTTTGCAGCAGAAATCACAGGATACGTGATGCATGCACGAGAATCCATACTGCAGGTTTGTGAACTTTGACAGAGTTGGTGTATTCTCGATGTGGTTAATTAACAGCTTTTCAAACAATTTTGATACCACTGGTGGAAGCGATATGGCTCTGTAGCTGTAAGAAGAGTCCGTTAAGTGTTTCCATATTTTCTTTGTGTTATGTCACTGTAAGGCCATGCTTTAAACTGACAGGCATTTTTTCGTTGGAAATTATTGAATTAAACAGTATCTAGAAAAGATGTCAATTTGAAGTCACCATACTTCGGGTACTCGTGGGTGCAGTCCTCTGTTGCCTGTTTCGTAGGAAAGCTCTCGGTCGGGATGATTTTTGCTTGATGGCTTATGATACGATGTTACACATTCATCTGCAAACTGTTTGTGGTTGGCGTCAAACTCAGGGTTCTTTGTAAACGAGTACAGTTTCTAGAAGTATGTGCTCCATCCGTTGAGTGCCACGTCGATCTTTGTTTCACGTTTGCCATCAAAATCTATTTCACAACCTTACTTTTTGCGTTCTGAGCACTTGGTGTTGAAAACTTTCCAGAAATATGGTGGATAAATTGTTCGATAAAGTGTCTATTATTTCTAGTTCAACCTGGTCATTGATGTAGAAGTGTTTTTTGAGACGGATAAACTAAACTCTCAAAAGACAGTTGGAAACAAACAATATTAAACTGTGAGTTATAAAGATACTGTTCAACAGATTGCTCTTAAACAGTTAGCTCAGTCAGGGCAGCACTCACTTTGACCCAAGTAGTTTGTACCACAATTACTGCACACAAAAAACAACTGAAAATCATAGCTAAGTATCTGATAAAAGTCTACAAGTCATTCTAGATGTGTAATTACTATCTATTTAACTGCAAGCACAAGTATCGATGTAAAAATAAACAATGTTAAATCATTATCAGCATTAAACATAATGAAATTAACCAATTTCACATTATATATTAATTTTCTATCTTTGAAGTAAACAATACTCAAAAGATCAATGTCTTTTTACTGGAGAAAGTTTTAAAAAATCCTTCATATTTCAAATAAAAGTATTTATATAACATTACAGTGTCATGTTTTCAAGTAATTGATCAAATAAAGTTCTTACATGTACGTAGAAATGTCAGTATGTCTAAAAATAGAAAGTGTCATGTACATGTATATTGTTTTTGTCGTTTGGCATACAGTATATGTTAACTTGTTAAGTTATGTAAAATGCAATAGCAATTATGTAAGACACAGACGGCAGAATATCAGTTCCAATGTCCAAAAATACACTGTCATTTTAAGATAAAAATATTGTTTATACAAACATATTGTAGATCCTAAACCACAATTGTGTTTTGAAACATAACATAATTCACAATTCATAAATTTGAAAAATAATACATTACAAAATACATCAGTTTCAATATAAATACATAATGTCATTTTAAAATTAACACATTTGTTATTATACAAATGTCTGATACATGTAAAAGAAAGCTATTGCACTTTGAACACCAGGATGTTGTTGTCATATTGTCCCACAATGATGGAGGCTGTGTGCCTGTTGTAGCAGACTGACCATGGGCCCCACACTCCATCCCTGCCTGTAGCCAGAGTGGCCAGCTTCTTCCTGCCCTCCCTATCCACCTGTATGATAGTGATGAACCCGACTCCACAGACCAACACCTGGCCTGCAGGTGTCACATGTACAGCACGTGGGTATTGTAGTTCAGGGTCCTCCAATGTAGAGAGTACTGACCCATCCCTGGTCAGGGTGAGGAGCTTGTACTGGGAGAGGTTGGTGATGTATAACCGATCCCCAGTGGGACTCACAGCACACATGTATACTGCAAAACAGAGTCACATCAAGATATTAAATTACTTTAAATGTTTAATAATGTTAATAAACAAACTGCAGTGACACTGTATTATTAATGTGTTGTTAAACAGACAATTACGCATCTTAAAGATCTGCATAAAATCCAATAATAATAAATCTTTTAGCGAGACAGGAAGGTTCTGTATCAGTTTATTGCCTAAATGTTTGACATGTTGACTGGTGAGTTAGAATTGAAGTCTACCACAAATACACAGATGGAAACAATTACACGGTACAGTGAACATGTACACACGAATGTGTAACTATATGCAGTAATAACAGATTTCCTATACATGTATACATGAATGTGTCAGCTGATGCAACTATGGCATATGCAGTATTAATAGATTTTCTATACAGGTATACACGATTACTGACATCTGCGTTATTCTATAGCTGACACAGGCTGACATATTTATAACATTTACATGTACATTATGCTAACAGAAGTTAAGCTTTTACCACAGGAAATATGTTTAAAAACAACCTCAAATAAAACTTTTCTCTCTTGTTCTTCTACACAAGTAACAAAGGCCAGTTGTTATTTAAACAGTTTTACAAATACAAATCTATTAATTTAACAAATTTCAACTACAACAATTTAAAGTCTATTTACTTCATATAACGTTTGGAAACACGATGAATTATGAAACAAAAATGCATGTATATTTACTTGAAAACCACAAAATATAAACAGCAGGTCACAGAGTGTGTCATCGATTTGCACTCACTAGAGACATGCCATGAAGTCAGAAGTGACAGTCAAAATGCCTGATAACTTATATATATAAATCAATAATATTGAAATTCATTCTTAACTGCTGTTGTAAACTTAAACTGACACATGTACATTCTACAACTATGCAGTCTTACAATTACTTTATAATACATATTTCTAATAATATCCGGATGAACCCGCCATGATTCTAACCTGTATATCTATCTGATGTATCCTCATACAGCTTGCTGACCAGTTTCCCACTCAGTGTGTACTTGTGCAGTGCAGTATAATCAGTGACATACAGGTCCCCCTGGTGGTGGGCGATACCTCTACAGTGATGTTGTAACTGAAGCTTCCTGCCCTTCACCAGCTGCCCATTGTTGACAGAAATAAACTGGATCTCGTGTGTGTTATCATCATTAACTGTAACAGCAACTTCACTCAGTCTTATATGACATATGTCCCGTGGATCAGTAGACACATCACAATGAGTAAGCACCCTGTACTGCTGGTCCAGCAGCTTCAATTTCTTATTCTTGTAGTCTACAACAAGAATCTGGCCATCAGGGAGAACACAGATGGCTTCAATCAAGCATATGGATAAATCGCTTGATATGCTCCCATAATGCTCAGACTTCCTCTTCACAGTGAAGACCTGGTCTGGGTTCGCTTGCACTGTAAATGTCTGGACTTTAAGATATGTTTCAATCTGTTGTATTTTTTGTAGATATTTTCTACTTGCAATAAACAACAATTCGTTTCTGTTCTTATCATAAATGTGTTGTAGGGCGTCTTGGAGTTGTTTTATTTCATCATGAAGCCTAATGCATTTGTCAATATCAGATTGAAGGGTTATCAGATTATCTTTCAAGTCCTTTACAGAGCTATGATCAAATTCAACTAAAAAAGAACTGATTTTCTTACGCATTTCTTCTTGCTCATGTTCATGTATTTCATTCACTGTGTTATTTTCGAATTCAACAAAAAAAGATTTGATTTTTAAATGCATATCTTCTACCATGTGTCGCTCATGTACATTGTATGAACCCTGCAGGGAATGAAGGCTGTCCTCCCAATTATTGTGCAAGTGCTTCATTTGTGAAAGAATGGTCTGAATCTGTGCTGATAGTTGCTTCCGGTTTGTGGGCTGCTTTTGCAATGATTCCGAAATAAGCTTCACTTGGGCACACTGTCTGAAAACGATAGAAATAATTTATAATAATAACCATTCAGGTAAAATAGAATAAAATATTCATACAAGATAAACATTTTTATTTTAAAGAATGTACCATGGGAATGACATGTATGCAGACATCCAGTAATTCGATGCACTTTATGTCTGTTTTAAATAATATACATTCATGAGTTTTCATCAAACTTCACTTTATAAACATGGAGCATAAGGCCGCTTTTTCATATGTCCATATCCACATCCATATCCGCACCTGTATCAGCATCCGTATCCGCATAAATATTATATGGACGCGCTTTTCCACCAATCCGCAAATAAACGTAGAATATTTTAGTTCACTTATTTTCAAATAGTTGCAATGTCTGAGAAAGAAGCATTTAAAAATATTTAATTATGTCGGCTGCAAATATTTATGCCAGTATTTAAAGCACTGACATGCGGTGGATTTTTGATAATATAAAGCATCCAACAATTATATCTACAGCGTCAGTCATGACTCATTTAAAGATAACCCGTTATTACCGAGTTATTGTACTCGGTGTGTCTAAGGTTGAGTTACCCAGGTGTATCTAGACTGTTTCTTCTTTTCATCCAATGTTTTATGGATAACAGCCTTTCGTTTAAATTGCTAAGTTAGATACCATGTCGTCCGCATCCACATAAAATCGCTCACAAAGCAATTTCTTGCAGACGGCTTTTGTGATTGCGCTTTTCGGATACGGACTGAGGATATATGGAAACGGTCCAACTGTTTTCAACTTGTTCGATTGTTTGCGGATGCGAATTTGCGCAATGAGGATAAGGATAACAGTTTACAAGAATTTGTGATTATTAACAATAATATGAATCTAAATTGCAACCTATTTTGTAAAATACCTGTGGTTAAGGAAAGCACAATGAGTGCAGCACAACTGACTGTGGTCATTGCAGAACATGTCCAGCCTTTCTTCTTCATGAACGTCACATTGGAGTAAAAAATCCTCCACCTTCTTGGCAACTGGCCATTTCTTAACGTTTTCCCTTCCATACCGGGAATGGTTTTTGAACATCTGACCATGATAGTCAATACATTTTCCACAGTAAAACTTCAGACATGTTCTACAGTAAAATTCTGCATCTACCTCAAGAGTCTGTATTTTGCAAATTGAACAACAATAGTCTTTAACTGCATCAGAATCTTCAGCAAGAGTTGACAAAGATAACGTCGCCATTTTGCTAATTGACTTTCAACAAACAAACCTTTATGACGTAAATTCAAGTAAGATATTAATGTTTCAGTATCTCCAAACACGAAGATTAATATTCCAGAAAAAAAAACACATTCAATGTTAGAGCCTATTATCCAGCAATAAATAATTCAAACTAAACAGAAACCAGGATAAACTTTAAATAGCGTGCAATAGTCTGATATCAGAAAACAGTGTAACTATGTGAACTGTCACGTGAGTATTAGGTCAACTAAGTATTTGATAACTTTCAACTTTACACTGTGACAAAGAAGGTTTGTAGTTTAATATAAGGTTACTTTAAAGATGATTATCAGACAGACTAAATGCAGTTGGTTTAAGTGTGTAAAGATTATGTAGTTCTTGGGGTGATTAAGCAATATTTATGTCTATTGGATGTTTTCCCACATAGAGTATTTTATCAAAATTGTCAGTTCCTCAAAAAGTAAACAAGTTTGATTTTTCTGTAAAGTCATTTTGGAAACAAATCCCCTCATTTACTCTGATAATATTCTGCAATCTTCAATAATAAAAGCCATAGGGAGACAACTCCTGTCTTAAAGACATTAATGGTCTGACCCAAACTGTCATCACACTGTACATGTAAGTATCAAATGTTGATTCCAACTTTATTCCCTCTTAGACTCGCAATCAAATTTAACGAATCTTGGATGCAATTATTTGTTCAATAAGTTTGCACTCAACTAAGGCAGCAACTTTTGTTTAAGGTTTTACCTTTTGTACAAACTGTTTTCTGTCAAGATCAACTTCATTTGAAGGCATCTGAACATAAATGCCAGTTTTTTTTTCCAACTTCCATCCAGCGTTTTCAGTGAAAAAGTTGTATAAAGCAAACTGTTCACAATGAATGACATACGATTACCCACTGACGCAGACAATGACTGACCACAATAACTGACATGAGATCAGGTTAGCAATCAATTTGTTTGCTGAAACCATTCTACATTTGGACGGCATGCCTATGAGGCAGTGGCTGTGTGTATATATCAATGTTATCTTACCTTGGCAAGACCTCGGGTTGCAATCCTCGACTTGATCGCTATCACAACCACAGTCTGCCGGTACAGGTCCAGTGTCTGGCTCTAGTTCCATTCCCAATGAATACTCCACTTGACCCCTGGCAGACCCATCTGTCCCTGCACATCAACTTAGTGTAAGCAACTGAATAATATTGGCACTCATATGGATGTTGTGTTCTTAATTATGACACAAGAGCTGTTTGTAAAACAGTTATGGC